>JAJLVX010000424.1:0-108370 GCA_030564525.1 Liangdongia berthetii | reverse complement strand
GTTATTAGTGTTTTAAATTGGGAAATTGGGTACTTTAAATTTTTTCAAAATTCTTTTTCTAACGAGACCTCTCCCACCACCCAAACGCCAAAACTGCAAACGTGATAACTTGACCACCACTTATCAAAAATACATATAAACAACATCACTGAAACCAGAAAAATGCAAAGATTCAAACAACACCACTTTCATTAGAATTAGTCATTTTTTAGTGATTTCCTTGTTTTTCCAGTCCTGAAGGGGTTGATTTTCAGAGAATTTTCATCGTCACAGGTCCCATTTTGAGCTGCTCGAGACCGTCAAAAACTCAAAAGTTATCAGATTCGTTTGAAAGTTGGCAAGGTCCATATACCAGCCTATATTAGTATATTTCTACAGTTTGAACTACTCAAGACTCTTATTTGTTGTGTTATTAACGGTTTTAGTGTTTTCTCGTGGGACTCCTTTCGGAATTTTCAAGAAAACAGTGCATGACCTTGCAGCTCCCATACTAAACAGCCAATTCTCCGTTGCTTGTGCATGGCTGAAAAGTAGTATAAAGTTAACAATAATTAAGGCACAAAAATTTAAATTTAAAACGTCTAGAATCATTAAGAAAAATGGCATATAATCCAATAAAAAACTCTTTAAATTTAATAAGTAATTTAGTGTACTGTGTTATTTGAAAGTTAGTAAGATACTTGATTGTTTGATTCAAAGTTCAAAAGTTAATTTTTAATATAAGAAGACATATATAGGTTTCTCAGATCATTGTTCAGGCTATTGTGAAACAAAACGATTGATGTTAAAATGGGCATTAAATGACCAAGATCATAGATGACTAATTTATAATATAAGATTTAAATTGTACACAATTAGTCTTTGTGTAATTTTCATGCCTCAAAAATCAACCTTTACAATGTTTGCTAATACTCGGCGCATATAGTCTTTCTAGAAGCAAAATACGAAACTTAAATAGAGTTCAAGTTTTGAAATAATACTAAATATGAACATCATGAAAAACTATATATAAGTACGTAGAAGATAGCACATTTGATATCTAATATGTAAACAGTTTTGCAAGTATCAAAATCAGATCAAGAATTTCAATCGAATCTTATACTTTGAATCTTTTCTATTTTATTACAATGAAATTTACCACACTATTGACCACCGTTGCGTTGACCGTCTTGGCCCAAGCCAAATACATTTCTTTCATATTGGAAGGTGATGAAAATGTTCAAGGTAAGGGGTTATACTCTATCCATGAAGCTGCTGGTCTCAACTATCTTTTCGCAGGGAATGATCCAGCAAAGTTTGAAATGGATGATCAGAATTTAATTTATCAAACTTTTAATGAACATTCTTCATCTCCATTCAAATTATACTTGGGCACTGGTTCAAGTACCGGGGGTGCAGATGGTATTTTTCCAAATTTGCAGTTCTCTGTCACTCCTTCAAACATCCAGTGGTCCATTGAAGATGGTTACTTGAAAGGCGAAGGTTCAAATAACTTTTGGGCTGCAAAAAATATTGGTGATCCATACAGAATTTCTGAAAATAATTATGCTATTGGTTTGTTTTTAGGTGCTGGGCAAGATCCTGCAAGAAAGTATAATGCGCTGCCAGTGATCAAAGTCGTTGATGCTGAATAAATAAGTCGATCTGCATGAAATGATCAAGCAAAGTTAATCAATATTAATTTTTAAATATTAAATAATTAAAAAAATTGAAATTTAATCAAATCTGATACGAGTGTTTTAAAAATTTGGATGACTTGTTCGTAAATAGTCTCGTAGAATAGTATAAAGATATATTAGTAGAATGCAGTACAATGCACAGCGTTAATGGTGATGCAAGCACTGGTTGGGGACACATTTAATAACTAATCCGGGTAAGTTGATAAAAATCATCAAAAGAGGCAAAAAAAGTTTATATGGAAATTAATCGTTCTTGTTTAAATATAAGATGGGGTTAACAGAAGAACAACAGAGGAAATTGGTAAGAACTTATATTACCTTGGATAGATGCTTTTCACTTCATGATATTAACAATTTTTTTCAGGCTGAGATTCGCAGAAATGCTATAGAGAGAGGAAATAGAGTAACGAAACCACCCACAGATAAGAATAGCATAAGCTCGATCAAGTTAACTGCGGAACAACGTCGGAAGATTGAAGCCAATAGACAAAAGGCATTACAGAAACTCAGAGAAAAACAACAAAATTTTAGAAATGCTACTGAAAATAGCAATCCAGCATTAACTAAGGAAATTACACACTCATCTACAGCATCGAGTTCATCTACATTAGTTGCAACAAAGAAATTTGACAAACCAAGTATTCGTCCATCAATTAGAAAACATCAGTATATTGATTATGATTTATCCACAATGAAGGACTCAAAAGGTGGGTTTATCGCAGATGATCCGTCAAATGGAGGAGATAAAAATGAAAAAACATTTGATGAATGGAAACAAGAGCAACGTATTGTTAGAGACTTGCCACCACCTGTTGATATTGAAAATGCTCCTAAGTGTTTTGAATGCAATACATTTGAAATCAATATGAAGTTGTTTGAGGTTTTCAATTGTCGTGTTTGTAAACGTTGCGAACGTAACAATCCAGACAAATATTCATTATTAACCAAGACTGAATGCCGTGAAGATTACTTTCTAACAGAACCTGAACTTAACGATAAATCTCTATTGGCTAGAATAGAGAAGGCAAACCCTCATGGAACATTCAGTAGAATGCAGTTGTTTCTACGTTATCAAGTTGAAGAGTTTGCATTTAAGAAGTGGGGAGGTGCTGAAGGATTAGATGTAGAATGGCAAAGACGTGAAGAGGCTAAAATTAAGCGTCGTGATAAGAAGTATGAAAATAAAATGAAAGAGATGAGAAAAAAGACCAGAGCCGAGGAGTACAACAGACGGTTAAGGTCTGGGAAGTACGATGAACATATCCACCATTTTTCACAAGCTATTGAGAATGGGAAAAACGAAGATGGGCTAACAACAGTGAGAAGAAGATGCATGGACTGTGGGTTTGAACTGGAGGAAGTTCTTCTATGATAGAACTAGATTACAATTAATTAACGATGACATATACCATAGTTGATAAGTTGACACAAGATAGTGGTTGAACCTGTAGCTTACTGCAGAGATGTATCGTTGACGTAACACCGCGTTGACATATTTCCGCATTAGGAAACTTACCAGATGCGGCAAAAGATAAACAAAAATTGATTTTAATTTTCTCCTCAGATTGGTATAAAT
This sequence comes from Liangdongia berthetii, assembly GCA_030564525.1. Classification (NCBI taxonomy): domain Eukaryota; kingdom Fungi; phylum Ascomycota; class Saccharomycetes; order Phaffomycetales; family Wickerhamomycetaceae; genus Liangdongia; species Liangdongia berthetii. The sequence continues at coordinate 105,115 of JAJLVX010000424.1, read as the reverse complement.
AAACGTTTTGAATTGGAATCACAATTTACAATTTACAACTACACATTCAAGAATCTATCAAAGAAGGTACCAAAAGAAGTCAGCTGGTAGATACCAGAGACAAGAACGACAATCCAGTTATTTTTCTGCAACAAATTACCGTTGTAATGGCTTCAGAAAGAGCCTCTATCCACCAAAATACCCAAGAGATACATCCAAATGATTTGAGTCACCAACAAACGCAGCTATTCAGCATTTCCAGAAGAGGGTCCATCCAGAGTGGTGCAGCAGGTGCAGCAGGTGTCATTGGTGCTGGTAACATCCTCGATCTGTTCCACACACATGACGATAGCGGTGTTGCTCCGTATTTTGCCAATGATGATACCATTGACGAGGAGAGCATTAGCGAAAGCGTTCCTTATGAGTTCACCCCCTTGAAGACAGCAATTTCCAACTTGAGATTTCAAAACTATGGTACTGTTGGGAATCATTTGAGTGGCGGAGGTGTTGGTGTTGGTATTGATTCTGATTTGATTTCAAGTTACCCATCAAGACGCACCTCCTTATCTACAGTCAAGAGGATTAGATCCCATTCTACTATTCAACACGTTATTAGTACTGGTGAGCTTCCAGAAGTTGAAACAGATTTGAAAGAAGAAGCCAGAGTCTTGGGGAAATATTCCATCCCATTGATCATCACATTTTTGCTTCAATACTCTTTGAATGTTGCTTCAGTTTTCAGTGTTGGTAGAATTGGTAAGACAGAATTGGCTGCTGTCTCCCTTGCTGGTATGACTGCTAACATCACTGGTTACTGTCTATTCCAAGGTACTTCGACGTCTTTGGATACTTTATGTGCTCAATCCTTTGGGAGAAAAGATTATAGAATGGTTGGGTTACATTTTTTAAGATGTACAATTTTTATGTTATTGTTATTTATTCCTGTTTCACTTGTTTGGGTCTTTTTATCACATCCAATCCTAACTTTATTAGTTGATGATGAGAAACTAGTGCAGCTTGCTGCTGAGTACTTACAAATTTTGTCTATTGGGTTGCCAGGGTTCATTGTGTTTGAAAACACTAAACATTATTTACAGTCTCAAAACATTTTCCATGCTTCAACATATGTGATTCTTTTTGCTGCTCCAATGAATGCATTCATGAATTACTTCTTAGTGTGGGACAAAACATATGGTGTTGGATTCATTGGTGCTCCTATTTCCATTGTTATTACAAACTACATGATGGCCATTATGCTATTATTATACACCTTTTATGTTGATGGTTACCAATGCTGGTGTGGATTTTCCAAAGATGGGTTTAGAAATTGGAACAGAATGTTATCACTTTCATACAATGGGTGTATTGGTGTCATTAGTGAATGGTTGGCCTTTGAAGTTATCACGCTAAGTGCAGCTAGGTTTGGTACTGTCACATTAGCTGCACAGTCTGTCATCGCCACGATTTGTGTCTTATTGTATCAAATTCCATTTGCAATCAGTATTGCTGGTTCAACAAGAGTTGCAAATTTTATTGGTGCAGCCTCAAAGAAGTCATCAATCACGGCCAGTAATGCTGCATTAATAACCTCTGTTGTTTTTGGGATCATAAATGCAGTCGTTTTAACAATCTTCAGAATCCCTGTCGTTGAACTATTTAGTTCTGATCCTGAAGTTGTTGCATTAGCTTCAAAGATTTTACCATTGGCAGCAGCGTACCAAATCAATGACTGTTTAGCTTGTGTTAGTGGTGGTGTGTTGAGAGGACAAGGTCGTCAAAGACTGGCTGCATACTGTAGTCTAATTGGTTACTATGTGATTGCCTTACCAATTGGGTTTGCCTTAAGTTTTGGTGTTGGACTAAAGTTGTATGGTTTATGGTGTGGTTTAGTTATTGCACTAGTTCTTGTCTCCATCTTTCAAACTTGGTTTATTGTTTATTCAGATTGGGATACCATTATTCAAACAGCTTTGGATGAAGCTTTGGCTGAAACAAATTTCCATACGAATGAAATTAGATCAATTATATCTCATTCTATTCACGAAGAATGATATTGATACCCATAAATTATATAATATACAGATGTCTAACTTACATTATTATATGTGATATAATTCCTACATTGGATGTAGATAAAACAAACCGTAAATAAAATCATTATAAAAGAACTAAAATATACATATAAACATAACCAGATATTCTCTGTATTTCCTCTCTGTCTCTCCATATCATACAAATTTTAACGACACCTCAAATCTTACCAAAAAGAAGCTTTTACAAAACATTTTTAATGCTATCAACTGGAGTCAATGGTGGTGTGAATGAATGTTTTTTGAACCCAATGGCTGGAGGAGGTTGGTTGATAAAGTTCTTATCAAACAAGTTTGCAGGAGAGCCTCTTCTTGAAGATGGAGGAGTTGGTAGAATGTTTGGTCTGTTGATTGGTGAGTTTATTGGGGTGTGTGGTAGTTTTTCTGTTAGGCATAGTGTAGATGTTGAAGCTGAAGTGCAAGAACTTGTGACAGACGCAACGTCTTGCTTGATGAAGGCAGATAGCACCAGCTCGTAAAAGTCCTTGACACCTGGGAATTGTAGATAGTGAGTAAGGGCAAAGTCAGAAAGGTTTAAGATTCTGTCAACGATTAGGTTGGAGAAATAATGCAAAGTTGTGTTGGTAATGGTGTCTTGTGGGATGATCAAGTCGGTGGATAGTTCAAGTTCTGGGTAGAATCTAGTTAGAATGTTAAAGATGACTAGGGATAGTTGGGCAGGATGTAGTTCAACAGTCTTGATTTCGAACAAAGAAAGTTCTGCAAGGAATCTCTTCAAATAGATTAATTCAATCTTGGACTGAGTTAATTCATCAGTATTGTGAACTTCCAATTGGATCAAATCATTTTCATAAAAGTTCAACAACCAGTTATTCAGTTGAGGTTCACAGACATCCCAGTTCAAGGTATCCAAAATATGTCTTTCCATTTGAACAAACATACCTTCATCGTACATGGATTCACCAGCAGCATTACGGCCACCACCACATAGCTGAACAAGTTCACTCAATCTTGGGATTCTTGCTCTTGGGTTTGGACCATAAAATCTACCCCCGGTTGGAACGTTTGTATTATTGATGATATGGTTACAACCACCATATGTCTTTGCACTCAGCCACAAACAGGTGGACAAAACCAATTGGGCTTGATCTTTCAAAACAATTCTCTTTGAGCAATATCTATCAAAGATTCTGGCAGCTTGGTAAAAAATACCATTAGTGACTTTGGTCTTGATGGAGATCTTCAATAGGAATTGCAATAGAGGTGCTCTTAGGTATTGTTTGATTTCTGGTTGTTGGTTGATCAAATTCAAATCAGGCTTGTATCTCATTGCTGTTTCAAATAAAGAAGATGATAGTTCTTCTTTGTAATCATCCAGTTGTAGTTTGTGTGTGATAAGCTCACTGTTGGATAGTTCCAATGGGTATTCAATTTGTGAGGCAGTAACTCTTAGACCAGTCATTGTAATTGTAAGTATTATATAGTAGTATTGTGATGTGTGAAAATAAAAGTGAAAAAGACTGTATAAAATGAATAAAAAGGTGGTATCAGTATTAAAAGTGTGTAGTTATAATAACAAGTTGTAAAGAATGAATTGGGTAGGTTGTTAAATGAAGTTGTGGATAAACACTGAAAAAAATGGCTCTCTAGAATCAAGATCAAATGAGGCCAGCAAAAAACATCCAGAGGATCCAAATAATATAAAGAGTGGAAGTGAGGAAGAAAAGGAGTGTGATCGTAGTAGCTGTGTCTCTTTGGAGGAATGAACAACAGCAGCTGGTATGTGACTGGGATGGATTGAAGTTTGGCCTGAGTTTGGATGGGAAGAAGAGCGAATTGTATTTAAATAAGGACGAAAACAGTTTCTCAGCCTGTCCCACAGAGAAGGTTCCTTTGGGAATGTACTCCTGTTGATGCTGTGTGGTTGATGTTTTGGATTCCTATGCATAACTACATCGAACTACGTGTTTTGAAGAGAATGTCTTTAAAGGCACGGTATAAACAATGGAGGGGCAGGACTCTCCAGAAAAAAGTGGGAAATGAGCGGAACATTGTGAAGAAAGTGGTGAATATTATTACATATACAGAATGTGCCCATCAATACAATCATAACCCACTTTTTCAGACCTTATTTCACCCACTAGAACATGCTTTTTCTCTCCATCCTTCTTATGATCCTGATTCTCAACAGTCCTTCCAGACGTTTTTGTTTTTGTTTTTGTTTTCTTTTTCCGGCATGAACGCGCTCAGTTTTAACAAATCACCACATCAACATGCAGCATTACAGATGCGATGAGATGTAGATATGGAATCTGACATGCGTTTACACGCATAGACTCGCACCAATGTGTTAAAAATAAAGATGTAAGAAAATAGTACACCAATGGAAATGGTTAGGGATGAGAACTTTTTAAGGGTTGTTTTTGAACTTCATCATGAGAGTGAGTAGAGTAGGACAGGACGAAAATGTACTAAAACACGTAGACAAATATAGCACTGGAAAACTTTACACCCAGAAGAATTCTGAGTCTGGCTACATCAATTATAAAAGATCATAACCCATACACAAAACAGCATCAGGATTCAGGAAAAAGAGCCAGTCGTATGTTGTAAACTTGTATGGTTCAACAATACGCTTCTACTGCGGGAAAACACAGCTTCGTAAGTTGTAAATTGTAATACAGCAAAGTGCAACATTTAGCATGGGGATTCGGGAAGGTAAAATATATATCCGAGGGTAAGTATCACATGACTTGTCCCCGGTTTTTGTTTTTGTTTACATTTCAGGAATAAATAAACATTACATGAAGATGTATTCCCATAGAGACGAAGTTTATAAAAGTGCTGAAGCAGTATAACACAGAAAAACTGAATAGAAGAAAAGAAGATGTTTTGGGGAAACAGTAAAGAGAACATAGAAGGTATGTTGTCAAACATGTTTTGAATCTTTTCATTAATACTAACTTTTTTATTTAGTACCTCCTACACCTGGTGTTGCTAGCTGGGCTTTCAATTCGATCTTTAACAAGCAAACACCATCAACAAAGTATGCGAATCTTAGAAAACGTGAAAAAAGATATGACACTTTTAATGATGACTCCCTCTTACTTGATCGTTCCATATATGATACCGATAACTCAAGATCCAAAAACGTTGCTTGGGGAGGTGAAGATGTGAAGATAAGGACAAGATCTTCAAGCTTTGGGGAACCAACTTTCTCTACTCGTCGTTACAATACAGATAATACACAGAGACACAGATTTGTCGACGAGGACGGTTCAATACATACGAGAAAGAACAATAATTCAAAATTAAGAAACTACGATAGAGACATGTCCCTGTTACCAGATGTTGATTCAGACAATGATGACTTTATCGATGATGACCGTTCAAATGTGTTTTGTTCTCGTCGTCCTTCCATGTCTTCAAGGGACCATAGTGTTAAGAACACTCCATATGATTACAAGACTGCTAAACTACCCCAATTTTATCCAGGAAAGTTTCCAAGTCCATATGTTTCAAAGCAAAACTTATCCTTCGATGATGTTCTTTTGAGCTCATCAGCTACTAAAAATTTGAAACGAGCACAATCCAATACTGAGATTAACAAGAGTATTCATATGGATGACAGAAATCCACAACAACAAGGAAATGTTTTTACAAGACCCTTCAAAACTTCGATTTCAGCCTCTTCAACTTCTGCTGATGACAAGGAATCAAAACAGATTATGCAACTGATGGACAAGAATCTTCATGAATTGGAACTTATTACAAACCAAATTGAAAAATTAAAATATCAAAAACAAGTTGAAAGAGTGACTGCTTCAAAATATAATCAGTTAAAAATGGAATTGATGGATGAATTACAAAAGAGCAAGAAATTATATGATTCATATTACCAATTTGTTTTGAAATACAAAGAGTTGAAGAAGCAACACAAGTATTTGTTACAAAATCAAGGATCTTCTCTTTCTTCTACATCAGAAATGAGACTTTTGCAAAATGAAAATGAAACTCTAAAACTGAAATTGAAATTGTTGGAAAGAAAGCAAGAATCATCATCAGTTTCGGAATATGGATTCAAGAAGAGATTTAATGAGTTAGAGGCTCAAATGAAGGAAGATGCTAAACGTTTCGAAATGGTTAAACGTGATATGGATGAAAAGAATTTGAATTTGAAATTGAAACTAAAAGAACAAGATGAAGCCAATCAGTTAGAAATGATGAAAGCACAGGAGAAAATTAGACAATTAGAGCAGCAGTTGAATTTGAAAGAAAACATTGATCCCAAACCATTCAGACCAAGATCCACAGCAAACAGTTCACTTCCAAATAAATTTTCTGAAAAGTACAATTTACAAGATAATGATGATTCTATCGATTTGTTATTAAAAGAAAGATATAGTAACAAAAGAGGTATTCTAAGGTCTAATACATCTCGAGATAACATATCTTCCAAAGCTTCAACAAGATCAAGACGACCAGTGTCATTATCACAGACTCCAGAATTTGATAGACTCGCGTCCAAATCAAGAACAAGACAATCTTTGAATTCTAAAAGATTTCCAATAGATATAGATTTTAACTCCAGTGAGTTATAGAAATAGTACGTGTGTTATTCCTTTTGCTCTCCCGTAGTTATGCTTTTTGTACCACTTCAACAGCATCAACAGCAGCACCATTTTTGGTACGGACAGGACTTTTTTTTAGCCGAAAAAATATGAGTATTAAATAAACACTTCAACGAGAAATCAAAGAGTGAGACAGAGTGAACATTACAGTTTTCAACTAACATTATCAAAGCACAGTAGTAAATCAGTTAGTGTGGACTTCATTCTCAGCTCTAGTGGACAGTATGCTTGAATGTTATATTACAAAAATATATCATTAATTTCATATTAATGCTTTTCTAGTCAGACGAATCGAGGACAAATTACACCAAAGTTGACAGTATGAGTACAGAAGTTTCGTCAGCAAAGGCTTCGACACCAACTCTGGGACAGAATACGACTGTATCACTGGGTGCTGTCAATGGAACGGCAGATGCAACTGCCACAAATGGATCAGCAAAGAATACATCTCAAGTGGAAGGCTCCACAACATCAACATCAAATAAAAAGAGTGGGGCTGCATCCTCAAACACAGTATCAAAGAGAATAGATATAGATAATGTTGCCAAAGAATTAAAAAAGAAGTTGGATACAAACTGGGATAAATATCAAACCACAATCAGTTCATTTCTAGTTGGTAGATTATCAAGAAAAGAGTTGACAACGACATTGGATGAAATATTGACAGATTCCAAAATGATTAGAATGCACAACCAGCTATTGTTAGCCAATTTGGCAAACTCTCTGAGAGACGGTCCATTAAGTGGTATTAGTTCAACTTCTGGATTTGGTAATTTTGGTTCGAATAAAAAGAAGGGTAAAGTTAAAGCTTCAAATCAATACGAGAAATTGAAGAAAGATATCATGGCTCTACCAATAAGAGAAAGACGTCGTATTAAGTCCATCACTAGAGATTCAGGTAAGAGGGCAATGGCTAACTCTTCGATGACGCTGACTAGACAAACATTATTACCAAAGATCCCTTATGTGAGTGATAAAGATAAAGTTGTCACTGGTAACACTGTTGAATGGACTCAAGACATCAGTCATAGTTTGCAAACACTGCTATGTACTGAAACTTATTCTTTACCAGACACTGAAAATTTGAAGACGAGAATGTTGGGTATTGCAAGAGAACATGGGTTGACTGGTACTTTAGAGAAAGAAGCCATTGAAGTGTTATATACCGGGTTGGAGTTTTATTTGAAGAATATTGTGGAGTCTGCCATAGATACTGTTCGTTACAGAAGGAACAAGTACACGGAAGCTGACCTTTTTACTGAGGGTGAAAATACTACTCCAAAGAAGAAGCGTAAGATAACACTGACAAATGAAGATCTTGTGGATACAATGCAACTAGCACCATATTTGGTTGAGCAGAATGGTCCAATGTACAGGCTATACGGCTCTCAGTTACAAGATGATTGCTATATTGAAGAACCTACGTCCATCGAGTCTATCTTAAAGCCTAGGGAGGAAGTGTTTAAAAACATTGACTCATCACCATTACAAGTTAAACTAGAACACGATAAGATACAGCAGGATGGTAGTGCCAAGGATAAGCTACCGGATGGTGTTGCAAGCTCACAACAAAATAATATTCAACCAGACAGTAATAGTGATAACACAAATGATGCAAGTGGCAATACTAACAACAACAACAGCACCAGTAGCAGTACACCAGCAGCTACACAGAGCAACTCTAACAATGATGATAACAGCAGTGCAAATAACACCATAGGCTCTCAAAATGGTTCAAGTGTTTCCGGTTTGTCTAACACAAATGTTGGTTCTACTGATGAATTGAAGTGGTTGATTCATGATATTCTCACAAGTCACTAAGCTAATTAAGCAAATCTCAAAAATATTAAAGTTGACCTGTTGATCAGTGTTCTGGTATGAAAAAAATTGATGTTGCAAGTATTATGTGTATGTATAATTATTAATATTGGTTATAATGGTAAATAAAATTTGGGTTTTTATTAAAAAGAAAGGCTTGTATATTATGTGTTGTCAACAGTATAAACTGTTCGACATTGTTGTAAATATTAGTTATTATAAACCCTTTTTGGTGGCACTGAATTCACTGTGCTTATATATTTTGCCAAATTCAACAATTGAAAGTCTTGTTCTTGATGAGATTTGTCATTGATAATATTGAACAAAGTTAAACTTTTGGTATTGGAGTATAAGAAATGAACAATTTGTTGTATTAATGATCCTTGAAATTCAGTAGTAGAAAATTTTAATTCATCAACCTTATGAGCTGCAAGGTCAACTAGTTCAGTTGCTTTGATTTTGGTTAGATCTAAGATGTAAGAACTGGATGTAATCAATTTAGCACCATTTGAACCAGAAATGGATAACTTGAATAGTATGGAAGAATCTGGTGGAAAAGAAATGGATGTTGGAAGATCTGCGACTAATGTTGAATGTGAGTTGATCTGCAATTGGGATTCATTAAAAAGTATCTCTGAACGTTCTGAATTGTTCAACAAGTCCACAACACCTGTTTCGGAGATGCCAACACATTGTAAATGATATTCAAATTTCCAATCATTAGTACTGTATTTTAACTCTCTATTTTGTAAAGTTTGTAGCATGCTTTTAAATATTGCCCAATTAGAAGCGTCAACATCTTCAAACCCAAGATTTATTATTGAAATGTTGCATCCATTTAGATTGCTTTCCACAAGAGATGTCAGTTCGTTACAACTTTCAGCATGCAAGAGCACTTTATCAAATTCAAAATAATGATTATCAAAAGTTAAATTCTGTTGAAGTGTTTCATTTTCTTGATTCATTACCAAATTATCAATTTGATTTGTAGTATCCAAAACTTTAACATAAACTCTTAATTTGCCTTTCAACTCTTGAATGGAATTTTCAATTCTCCTTCTTAATTTCTGCTCATTTTCAACTTTATTCAATGCCTCATCATAAACTTGAGTAACTTGATTAAATTCATTGGTAGTAGAGATTATATCTTGGTCTAGAGCTTGATGCAAGTTTTTCAATGTTTGAATCTCCAATTCTAATTCTTGTCGTATCTTTTCATTTGAATCAAGTATTTTTTGTTTAGATGATATTTGTTGTGTTATTTCATTGTGCTGTTGTTTTAATTGTTCAGTTTGACTCTTTAGCTGTTCAATATCAGTTTCCACAAGTTGCAATTCTTCTGTCTTGGTTTCATAATTTTTTGTCATTTCCTCAGCCTTTTGTTCTTCTTCAGTCATAGCAATGTTCAGTGATGACTGTAAATTCTGTTTTTCTTTATTCAAATTCTCAACGTTAATGATATCTAAGGAATTCAATTGAAGAGATAAAAATTTATGTTGAATTTCCAATTCTTCAATTTCTTTGATCTCATTATCGTCTTTGTAATTAATAGCATATTGTAAGGCTTGTTCCGACTCACTCTTGAACTCATCAAGTTCCTTTATCAAACGATTCTGTTCCTCTTTTAGGTCAACACTTTTCATTTGACTCAAATGAGCTAATGTCTTTTGATTGCTTTGTTCAAGATTCTCAATTTGGTTGTCAATACTTATTATTTCAACTTCTGCATCAGTAGTTTTTGACTTCACCGAAGCAGTTTGTTTCAATAAATTAGTCTTTTCCTCAGCACATTTTTCAATCTTATCCTTCAACTGTTGGATTTCTTTAACAATGGATGCCAATGCTAGTTTATCATTGCTGAATGCATTCAAGTTATGTTCTTCAATTTGTGCTTGTCTTTTAATTGCAGCTGGATCTTGTAATGAATTGAATTTCAACAGTGATGGTTGTTTATGATATCTATCTTGATGTGGTTGTGATTTAGATACATTAAACACAGACCCCATTTCCGACATGCTTCTCAAATTGTTGGCAACCCTTGTGGGTATGGATGAGGGAATACCAGTTTTTCTTTTCAGATCTAGTTTTGGAGCAGGACCAAGTTGGTTCTTTAGCATGGTTGTTTGTTTATATTCCTTGTTATTTGAGAATTTTGGAGAGTTGTTGTATTGTTCAGTGATATCAGAAAATGCCTTTCTGTTCTTTATAGGGGGAGAATCATGGGCGTACCTTGACTTTGGCACCGGTAGCTTTGACATGTTTCAAGGTCTATTTGTAGTCTTGTAGAGTTGTTGTTTGGTTGTTTACTTGGTGTATCAAAAGTGTTTCAGCGGCAATGAACGTTGAAGGGTGAAAAAGAGACTGAAAGTGGAGCACCAGACAAATATAATGAACAGCAAGGTGGACGAGCACAGCGAGCAGCGTGTAAATGCCTCTGGTTTGATGATTTGTTCAGTTGTTGATGTTTTGATGATAATTTTGGTTTGTTTTTCTGAAAAGTAAACAAACGATTTCGATTGAAAAGACGAGGATTAATAAAGATTAATATTGTTGATTACGAAGATTTAATAAAACGGAGAATGAGAGTGAGACTCAGTATATCTAGCCAGTGGTGGGTTACTTGGACTGATAGTTGATTCACAACACCCATCGTCCTTTGAGTATCCATACTATTTCTGCTTTAAGTGAAATTCCTTCAACATTACATAGAGAAGGACCGGCTGAATCATCACTGTAACGAGTTCTTGAGTAGAAAATAACTTTGGGTTTATGGAGGCAAACAACACCTCCCGAATAGACTAAACACTGACAACAGAAAGAGTATCGAATCACCAATCAGATCCACCACTATGTTTCCTATCTTTTATCTTTTTAATTTCAAGTTGAGATGTGTCAACGGAGTTATTAGCCAATCACGGCTTGGAGAGTAAGCAAAAAGACCCTAAAATCACAAACTAGAGTCTAAACTCATAAAGTACAAGTAACATATGATACATTGTATATTATCTGGATAGAGGTGGCAGTGATGCTTGTGGCTATATACAGGATCAACACAGTTCTCTTTAAATTAAATATCTATAATTGAATATCCTTTGTTTTTGGCACTTTGCAATGAGTAAGTTGAGAGCTTCACTGGCACCTCATGATGTCAGGACAACAAGGTGTCATCGTAGTGATAGTAATGTAGTGGTAGCTTGAGTATGACACAAAAGGTGAATAACTGAATACTGCAAAACAGTAAAGTAGAAATCATCAACCTTATAAAAATAATAATAATAATAGTAAATATAATGAACGTATGTGTATGTGGTCTTTAGATGAATATTAATTGTAACCAACTTTTAAAAAACAGTAGTATGCTTGAATGCTTCATGAGAAATCAGAAGATTGTAAGTTTCTAGTCATAGCTGGCAAGGCAACTCTTATCCCATCAATATCCTTAGACATCTTAATGCAACAACCCAATCTAGAGGTTTCAGTTAAACCAAAGGCAAGATCCAACATATCATTCTCATCATCATCTGGCTCTGGAAGAGCATCATAGTAGTCTGGATCAACAATGACATGACAAGTGGAACAAGCACATGAACCACCACAAGCACCTTCCATATCCAAATTGTTGGCTTGTGCAATATCCAAAATGGTATCACCTTCTGCAACTTCATATGTCAATTGTTCACCTTCCTTTGTAATGAACGTTATATGTAGCTCTTCACCAGGCTTTGGCTTGTGTACATGACCATGCTGGTTAATCATGGTAGTGGAAAATGGTCTTTGTATTAACTGAACATTCTTTATTAATGAAGAAGTCATAGTACTGGGTTTAACACTTTGATGCCATATGGAACCAGATTTTAAGGCTGGTTTAGCACAACGAATTATAGATCTGAACATGGCTCAACTTTAGATATCAACAATAACTATTCCAGCAGGGAACCAACCTCTCTTTAAGCAAATATTCTATAAAGAAAATATCGTTGATACCAGGAAATTTTGCTTTAAAGAGCCCAAACTCCAGCTGCTCTCAATGAAAAAAAAAGTCGGAATTCAGCCCGATCCCGGAACCATGACTCGCTCCCGATAAAGTAATATCCGACCAAAAAGAGTCATCCACGTGACTCAGTGAATTGTTGAGTCATCCACGTGACTGAACCGGAATTATGGCAATCAATATTGGATCGACGAGATCCGGTTTTTTTGAGGAGGACAACAAAGAAATTACAGACTGATATCATTATCAATTAAACATTTCATCATCTTTAATCAAAGATAAATTTATCAATTAAGAAATCAAAAAAGAACAATATCCAAGTCACAAGAAAAGATGTCCAACGAGAATTTGCTAGATGGTTCCAACAGTGAACTATTCAACACATATGAAACTGATTATCAAGTTGCTTTTAATGAAGCTCAACAAAAGTTGGCACAAATTCGTGATTTAGATGGAGGTTTGTCATGTGGAAAATTTGATATTTCTCTTATTAACAATATGTATTTTAGAGCCTAGAAAGAATGCTATGAGAGATGTTGAAAAAACTACTGATGAGTGTATTGAAATTGTACTTTCCACACATGTGAACTTAGCATATCATAAATTTTTATTATTAACATATCTTTTTTTAGCTTGACCAACTTTCTATTGAAGTGCAAAACATACAGAGTGGATCTAGATCGTCATACAATGCCAAAATAAGATCTTACCGCTCTGATGTGGATAGAATCAAGAAGGAACTAAAGAAGTTGATGGACGATGAAGATCGTAGGGATTTGTTCGGTGGCGCTAATGTGAGATCAAAAGATGAACAACGTTCGCAATTATTGAAATCAAATGCTGCCTTGGAAAGAACCAGCGAAAGACTGAGAGAATCTTCAAGAATTGCTGCTGAAACTGAACAAATTGGTTCAAACATTATGTTGGACTTGCGTGGTCAAAGAGAACAATTAAACAACACTAGAAACACTTTGGCCGAAGCTGATGGTTATGTTGATAAGAGTATCCAAACATTGAAGAGTATGACAAGAAGATTAATTGCAAACAAATTTATAAGTTACTGCATCATTGGTGTTTTGATCTTGTTGATTTTATTGGTCATTGCAAGTAAATTTTGGTGAAACTTTTTAAGGCATTAGTTATACTCTCCTTTACAAAGTTTGTTGATTTAGTCTACAATTTTTAATGTTAATATGATGTTTGATGTTACTTTATATATAGTAATTATAACTAGTTCTAAAGTAGGTTGACAATCTAGACTTATATTTCTATAATTTCTATTCATATCTAAAAAGTTTATATTTAAAAACACAATGTAAAATCAAAAACAAACAATTAAAAGAACTTTCCTTGAACAATCCTAATTATATCTCAACCATGTGTTTCAAATTCATCACTTGAAACAATATCATCTTCATCATCGCTTTCATTCTCATCACGAGTGGTGTATCTACTGATAGCGTTTCTGATTTGTTCAAGCAAGTGTCTTTCATCATCCTCTTCTTCGGATGTGTAACCACTTGTAGCAGTTGTAACTCTGGACAATGCAGCAGATGTATTTCTGTCAATGCTATTGGACATCAATATATCACTTTCTTCTGGACTCAACTCCAAAACTTCAGCAGTCAAATTCATCAATGATTTGGTAGAACGACGTCTTTGTAGACTACCTGGTAATGGGTTAAATGTTGGGAAGTATGAATCAGGTTCACCTGATCCTGCATTACCATCATTGTTTAATGATGAAGTTGGATGGTTCTTAGATGGACTCACAAATCCACGGTCGATCTTGGATCTCAACGTAATACCAGTATCATGAATGGATTTAGCAACTAAAGCGGTCCAACCACATTGATGAGAAGACCCTAAACCACGACCTGTGTCACCATCAAAGTACTCATAAAATGGAATGAAATCTTTGAAGAATTCATCTTTTGAGGCAACCACATCATCACCATGACAAGCTCTTTGACCAGTGTTTTCATCAAATGTGAAAATCTTGATCAATCTATGTTGTAAAACTTCGGCAATTTGGGCCAAGTTTAAGAAATTACCAGAATTTGTAGGACATTCAATCTTAAATGTTGGTCCATAGTACAAAAAGAATCTTTGTAAGGACTCAACCAATAAGAAATTGGTTGGGAACCAAATAGGCCCTCTCCAGTTGGAATTACCACCAAATAAACCGGAATCGGATTCACCAGGTAAATATGAAATGTGATAATCCGCACCATTGACATTCATATGAAGTGGATTTTTTTCATGATATTTGGACAATGATCTAATACCATAATCAGACAAAAATTCATCTTCATCCAACATTCTCTTCAAAATAACCTTTAATCTATCTTTATCAACCAAAGCCAACAATAATCTTTCACCAACACCCTTATCCTTCATATTGGCAATCTTTTTATCAGCAACAGCGCCGATTTTATTGTTGATGAACCATTCCATTCTCTTTTTAAAACTTGGGAATTTATTTAATAATTGAGGTTCTAAAGTTAGAGAAGCATACAGTGGAATCAACCCAACAAGAGATCTAATTGGTAATTGCTCCTTATGACCACCATTTCCATCCCATGCGATGGCATCATAGTAAAATTGATCCTTTTCATTCCACAATGATTGGTCAGTACGCTCACCCTCACAATATGATGTCATTGCATCAGCAATCAACAGAAAATGCTCAAAAAACTTGGATGCAATATCTTCATAAACAGGTCTATTCTTTGCCAATTCCAAAGCAATGTTCAACATTTGTAAACAAAAGAAGGCCATCCACCCTGTAGAATCTGCTTGTTCCAATCTACCACCAGTTGGCAAAGGCTCTGATCTATTAAAAATACCAATATTAT
The DNA here is from genome assembly GCA_030564525.1 of Liangdongia berthetii. Lineage (NCBI taxonomy): Eukaryota > Fungi > Ascomycota > Saccharomycetes > Phaffomycetales > Wickerhamomycetaceae > Liangdongia > Liangdongia berthetii. The sequence goes on along the minus strand of JAJLVX010000424.1, from coordinate 89,787 downwards.
CCAGACCCAGAAACCCACCTTCAAAAACATTGTTACCATCTGTATCTTTTCTATTAACCCACCAAGTGAAATTTAATAACAACTTTTGGAAAACACGTTCAAGGAAGTCATTATCAGTACGACCATAAATTTTTCTCTCCAACTTGTAAACTCTATAAGTAGCCCATGCATGAACTGGTGGATTAACATCACTGAAATTCCACTCATAAGCTGGAATCTGACCATTTGGATGCATATACCATTCTCTGGTCAACAAGTCCAATTGCTTTTTGGCAAAATCTGGATCAATCAAAGCAATTGGAACACAATGGAAAGCAGTATCCCATGATGCAAAGAAATTATATTCCCACTTATCAGGTAATGATAAAACGTCATCAATATACATATGGTTCCATTCCTTGTTTCTTCCATTAGCACGGTTTGGAGGTGGCTTTGGTTCAATTGGGTCACCTTTGTACCAGTATTCTTGAATGAAATGGTAAAATTGTTTAGTCCACAGTAAACCAGCAAATGCTTGACGTTGAATTTGGCGTAATTCTTCAGAAATTGGCAATGGTGTAATTCTCCAGTAGAAATTATTGGCTTCAGTTTCACGGCGATGAAAAACTTGGTCAAACAGTTCTTCATTTATTTCAGTGATTGGTTTCTTAGTAAATTGATAACGTAAAGTGACATAGTCATGTGCTGGAACACCACCATCTTCATCAAAAGCAAACCAAGCAGCAGACTTAGTACCAGTCTTCAATGGATTAACAGCATCATCAACTTCATCAACAACATAATCATGAAAAGCATCTTTGGTGTACTTGACTGTGTTCTTTTGCTTATATAATTTCTCTCTATTTGTTTCGTTTTCAGTAAATAGCAACTGAGGTTCAATATCTGGATGATTTACAGTCAACCCCGGAGATGGAGCAAAAACAACTCTTCTCGAACCAAATTTCTTGTGATCAACATCAATGACATTTGCATGTGATTCACTTAGTTTTGGCTTATAATCATCATGACCCCAAGCCCAAGTATTTCTATAAAATATTTGCGGTAGTAAATGTAAAGGAGCTGGTTTGTCAGATCTGTTGTACGCAGTGACTCTAAATAGCAACTCCTCATCATCATCTTTAGCCATTTCAAAAACAATATCAAAATATTCATTCTGGTCAAAGATCCCAGTATCTACCAATTCATATTCTCTTTCAGTTCTGGATCTTTTAGCATTTGTGTCTTTCAAATCTTGGTATGGGAACTTGTTCTGAGGGTACTTGTACAAATATTTCATATAAGAGTGGGTTGGTGTGTTATCCAAATAATAGTACAATTCTTTAACATCTTCACCATGGTTCCCCTGTGGACCAGTCAACCCATATGCCTTTTCTTTCAAGATATCATCTTGTTCATTCCACATTGCTAATGAAAAGCACAACAGCTGATGGTTATCTGATACACCGGCTAAACCATCTTCACCCCAACGATACGTTCTCATTCGACTATCTTCAAAGCTGAAACTTTCCCAGGCATTACCATCATAAGAGTAATCTTCACGCACGACACCCCATTGACGTTCACTTAAGTATGGACCCCAGCGTCTCCAATATTTCTTACGCTCTTTATTTTCTTCCAATCGCTTTTCTTCAGCAGTGAGCCCAGTTAGCCCAGCAATATCTGCTCTGCTCTGTGAACGCTTCACCATCGTCTATGGTTTCCAATTAACGAGTGTAGTAGTTTAAAGTTTGTGGTGGATAACCAATTAATAGAAAACAGAATAAGGATAAGAGCAATTCGTATCTTTTGTTTGTTGTGAAGTTGTTGTAGTGGCGGAAAATCGATTTTTTGATTTTTGATAGGTGTTCAGGTTTCTGCAGCAACGTGGAGTAATCTGCACCATAATGCAATGGCCTGCACAAGGTACATATCCATATAGATTCTACATATATTTCATTTTAAAACCGTTGAGTCTAGTTTAAATTTAGCAAAGAGTTGTATTGTTGTATGCTATTTTCTATATCCAAGATAAATAAAGTAGTTTTGGGAGCTGAGGCTCTTTTCCAATTCATTAAACAACGCATTATAAAGTTTACTAACTAAGCAGTTCATGGAAACACTACTTATGGTCAATTTCTTGATATTTAACGCAGTACCATTAATAATATAACTCTGTTTATAGATATTTAAAATGGATGTGCGACACCACTAGGGTAACTACGTAAGTAATTGAAAAGAGTTGAGGAATATAATAATTTGACATCTTGTTGGGTATAAAAATGTGGACGTAAAACAACAAAGATACGAAAAGAGGGTACGCTCTGTTGATGAGCAATATCTTTGAAAAGATTAAAAAACTTGAAATGTGATCAATCACAGCGTGGAATAATAAATTGCTATTCAATTGTTGTTGTTTTCAAAGGTATGTTATTTTGATATTTACTTAATCGACAAGTCTTATCAAAAGCATGCCACTTGAATTCACGGTGTGAGAAAATCTTTGAAAAGCAGTCTTATTTTTAATGTGCGAACCAACAGCCACATCCTGATAATATAATGGTTCGTTTTTACTAGTCCACAACTCCTTTTTATATTTGAATCTTTCTCCAGCTTTGATAATAAAATACTTCTCGGATCTAATAACCTGCTGCACTAAATCATTAATGGTTGATTTCTTAGCAGTTTGTTCACCAAAAACCACTCTGAATAACCAAACTTTTGGAAACAAAGCCACTTCTTCTAAAACAAAGGTACAGTGAAAATGATCCAAGGCTTTTTGTTCCTGATCAAAACCCAAAGTTTTCTTTAAATGGTCTCTCTTGCGAAAACTTTTATCTAATTGAATAGTATACCTATGCCCATCAAAATAAGCATTTCTCAAACTTTGACATTTCACAGGATTAATTGGATCATCTTGCTGGTGTTGAGATTGATCAATTTCATGATTTGGTGACATAACTTGAGCCCTTGGTTTAACCGAGTCCTTTTTATCAGTTCTATTCAATGGTACAGCAACATTAGTGCGTTGGAACTCATCTTTAACCTTATATTTATAATACAACTGATTCATTGGTTGGTAGAACTCAGTGGATCTGATATACCCAGGACTTCCTTTCAACTGGTTTTCATCATTAATCATTTTCAAAACAATAGCTGTTTCAATATCTGAGTTGAAATGTAATTCTTTCAAATTCAATTCACAATGGAAATCCCTGATGTAAAATTTCTGAACATTTGGACTCTTCATGTGTTCAACAGAAAGATTGTATAATCTGGTACATTCTTTGTCCATTGGTGGCGTATACCACTTAGATAAGGTGTTGAAGTCCCTGATTGGTGTGATGGTATCTTTATTTGGAATAATTTCCAATGGTGGTGTAGGTTCAGTTAATTCTCGAATGGATCTGGCTCTTCTATCTAAAATCATATTGATATTGCTTTAGTACTATTGTTATTTCGACGGTTGAATACGAAAAGAAAATAATTAATGGATAAGATGAATGCAAAAATAAAAGGGACCTAAGCACCCTTTAAATAGTTTTAGAATTATCTCGCTCATATAGAATACATCTCATCATGAATTACCCCAAAGAAAAAGAATGCGTATAATCAAAAAAAAAAGATAAACCTATAAAACAGAAAGAAATGGTGTGTGTATGTTGAATAAATGGCAATACCAAGTCAGAAAAGAAAACAAGGCATTATTGAGGAAAAGAATTTCATGTTAAAATCATTCAGCCTTCTTGTAACCAGTAGCGGATGCAGCAGAGTTCTTTAGATGAGTAGCAGAGTCCTTAATGACAGCAACTCTCATAGTGGCCAACAGGTTATGAGCAGCGTTGGAGTGCAAGTAGACACCACCATTGAAAGCCTTTGTAGCATCCCTACCCAAAGATGTTCTCAACAAAGATTCACCACCTGGATGTTCAGTGATGTAACCAGCAACATCATGGACAATACCATTGACAATAACGTAGCCTTTCTTTTCCTTTGACTTTTCAAAGAACTCAGTCTTATCCCAAACAGGCAATTGAGACAATGGAGTACCCCAGTCCAATTTGGATCTTTGAGCATCCAATTTCTTTTGTTGTTGTTGAACCAAACCTTGTTCAATGGCGTTCTGAGAGAAGGTCTTTAGATCATAAGCCAAACCAACCTTTGAACATAGGAAAATTAAAATCTTTGTTGGATCGTATTGGTACCATTTGATGGCATTTCTGTAATCAGATGGGAATTCGTGATGGAAGTTGTGGTAACCTTCACCAAAAGTGACCAAAGCAGTCAAGAAATGATCTCTTGGAGTTCTTCTATCATCAAATGGTTGAACACCAATCCAATGGGCCAAAGAGTTGACACAGAAAGTTGCTTGTTGGATGGCAAAAGCTCTCAAGATACCAGCATAGATGAAACCACCCAAGTAGTCGTTAAAGAAGTAACCGCAAATCAAAGTTGGGAAGACAAAAGCCATGAACAACATGATACCCAAGTAGTGTCTGTGTTGGACTCTAACGATCCAGTCATCAATCAAATCAGCAATATCAGCTCTAGCCTTGTGTTTTGGGTTTGGCTTCATCAACATCCAACCAACGTGAGAATACCAGAAACCACGTCTAGCATCATAAGGATCTCTTGGGGTATCAGTGTATCTGTGATGAATTCTATGAGAGTGACCCCACCATTTGATGGAACCTTCGACAGCAGCAGCACCAAATAGAGCAAAGAAGATTCTTAATGGAGTTCTACCGTTATAAGCCTTGTGAGCCCATAATCTATGGTAACCACCAGTAATTGAGATACCAGCAAAGCAGTACAAGATGATGGCAGTAATACAAGTTGGTAATTTTAGTGGGACTTTACTTGTTAAAGCCAAACCAGTAGCTGGGATGGCCAAAACTAGGATAAAGTTCAACCAGTTGACATGTTGGTGCCAGTTTTGTAGAGTCCATGGTAATTCAGAAATGTGTCTTTTAGCAGCGTATTTAGCCTTTTCAGCTTTATCTTTAGCTAGAATATCCAAAAATTGACCTTTTTCATCAAAATGTCTTTCAGTCATTTCTTTTGAACCCATCATACCACCAAACCCGTTGACGATTCTTTTTGTCTTTTTGTTCAAACCAGAAGCGATGATGTTAGCGTCCAAGACGTCAACAGCTTCCAAATCACCTTGTGGAGTACTCATGTTGTGATTCTTGTTGTGTAAATGAAATGTGTGGTATTATTGTGATATGGAAATCCCGGTACTTAACAAATAATGTGAATCTTATTAATGTTATAACAACAGAAATAAAAGAATAAACAGCAAATTGATTTGTCAATTAATAAATAATCCGTGTTTAAAGATTCTGTGAATGTGAGCAGCTTAAAAGAACAATGGGAAAGCAGCAGTCAAGACTCAAGACACAGTACAGCAGGGGCAAAATAGAGTTTCAAATCCAAAAGATTAAATCGTTCTATTGAATTGGATTGAACTGGAGTGATCTGGAGTTATCTTGATTCAAATTCAGGTGTGATGAATGTGACGATGATAATGTTCCGTGTTTGTTTTATAAAGTATTAAACAAGTGTGATGGAGTTTTGAACTGGTGAAGAAATGGAATTCCCAGTCTTTTTATCAGCACCAAAATTTTCTGATTTTTCTGATTTTTTTCCCAACAAAAAAAATTTGTTGTGTGATGGAAAACTGCCGAATTGGGTAGATTACCGGATTGGGAGATATCAGTACGATGGAGTTTATGCTGTGGATAGTGAGTGTTATAGTGAAGGAATGTGGCTAGTGAGGTTTCTATGATTCAGTTTACCAGTGAATCGTGATTCTATACTGTGCCAGGTGGTCAGTGTAAGTCGTGACACAGATTAGCAATATTGAATATCAGATATCTAGTGGTGAAGTATGATAGGAATCTGAACACCAAAGAAAACCAAGTTCATACTACTATTAAGACCAAGCCTTTGTAAAATGGAATGTCGATTGTTGAGTGTTGTTGTCTATGTTTAACCATTCTGTAGAACTAGTAGTAAGTTCAAGGTTGGAACTTGGGTTGTTGTGAGTAAAGTAGTATAGCTCCAGTGATAAACTACTAATCCAACATCTCTTGATTCTACTGAATTGTGATTACTCAACCAGTGAGTCTGAGTAACCACTGACCATCCAAGGAAGTGCTTACTATTTCTTGGTGATGAGTCATGACTGGAATTTGGAAAGTTGAAACTTGACACATAGATCACATGTACTAGGGTCTACCCAACTGTTGAGAAGAGCTAATTAAATGGCTCATCATGGAGTTTGTGAAAATTTGGAATACACCCGATTTCTACAATAAAGATAAAACAACTTACAATTGTCAGAATGTCTTGGAATGCCCAATGTATCAAACAATATAAAGTTGGGGATGGATCACCTGTTTCTCATCCATTCCTGTTGAGCGTTGTTGGATCTGTTGCAATTGGAATGCTCCAGTCTCAAATCATCTGATAATGAAAATGGTGTCAAAATTAAACGAGAGTAGCAACTTGCAACTTTTTTTTAAACGACTATGCTGAGTAAGATATTATCTAATGGTCACATGATGAATCACATGACATATCACTTACTTAAGAAATGACTAAGTTTTATTATTTGCCGTGGTTACCACTCTCTGCCCAATTTAACCCAATTCAACCAAACTTCAGCCAATTCTGGCAGTGTCTAAAAATAAAACAAGAAAACAAAAAGAAAAACAAACTTTTTTTGAATTTGTCGATGGCTGGAAAACGTAAATAAAAAAGAAAAACCATTTCCGTTTCCAAGTTCCAACTTTGATTTGTTCAGTCCTCTCACTACAAACAACAACAACTTATATTGAAAATGAAGTTCTCTACTCTATTCTCAATCGCTACTGCAATCACTGCCGTCGCAGCTACCGGTGACGTATGTTTGGAATTTGTTTTCTATGATCCTTTTCGTTTTTGGCTGGGATCAGGGTATCCATAAGCCCCTATAACAACAATAATGATGCTTATACTAACAACCATTCTAGTTGGCTATCAACATAGGTGTCAAGGACAACAGTGGTAACTGTAAGACCGCCTCTGAATACTCTGCCGATTTGGATCTATTGAAATCTTACACTTCAAAGGTTAGAGTTTACGCCGCTTCCGACTGTAACACTCTACAAACTCTTGGTCCTGTTGCTGAAGAAAAAGGTTTCCAAATCTTCCTAGGTGTCTGGCCAAACGATGATGCTCATTTCCAAGCTGAAAAGGATGCTCTATCCACCTACTTGCCAAAAATCAAGAAGTCCACCATTGAAGTTATCACTGTTGGTTCCGAAGCTTTGTACAGAAATGATATGTCTGCTTCTGATTTAGCCTCCAAGATTTCTGAAATCAAGAGTTTTATCAAGGATATTAAGGATTCTGACGGTAACTCTTATGAAGGTGTCCAAGTTGGTTTTGTTGATTCCTGGAACATTATCGTTGACGGTGCTTCCAACCCAGCCATTGTTGCTTCTGATATCGTCTTTGCCAATGCCTTCTCTTACTGGCAAGGTCAAACCCAGCAAAATGCTTCATACTCTTTCTTTGATGATATTATGCAAGCTTTGCAAACCATTCAAACTGCCAAGGGTGAAACCGATATCACTTTCTGGGTTGGTGAAACTGGCTGGCCAACAGAAGGTACTGCCTTTGAATCCTCCCAACCAAGTGTCTCTAATGCTGCTGCTTTCTGGCAAGACGCTGTTTGTGGTATCAGAGGTTGGGGTATTAATGTCATTGCCTTTGAAGCCTTTGATGAAGACTGGAAGCCAGATACCTCTGGTACCTCTGATGTTGAAAAGCACTGGGGTATTTGGGATGGTCAAAACAACTTGAAGTACAAGTTGTCTTGTGATTTCAACTAAATCAGTATAAATCCAATTTAGATACCAATTAAAGAATGATCCATTCATCTCCAAATCAAAACTCATATTTCAATTCTATAATGAAAAAAACCACTAAAAACCACAACATATTAATGATAAAAGAGAAATACATTTTTTTTTCTTGAAAGTTTTTTATATTTAATGAATATTAATTCTATAGTTAAATTATTCCTATATATAATTATATCAGGTTCATAATATTGTATGTAGTATATCTTCTCAGTTCAAGCCTTTCCAAGATTATCAATCTGTGCTAATAAATCATCATCGATCTCATCTTGAATATTCTTTTCTTTAATATTATCTTCATCCTGATCCTTGCTCTTTTCAGCATTTTGGATCCAATTCAACACTTTAGTAACATAAGACTTTGAATTTGGAACAAAATGACCTCCTTGATGTTTCAACATTGTTCTTTCATTTTCTTGCGAAGCATCCCATAATGTTAAACTTCTTGGTTCTTCAACAACAGTATCCAACTCACCCAAAACATGCAATGTTGGAACACTAATCTTCTCAGAGTACCATTGATCATACTGCTTTGGTTTCAATCTAAACCCACTATATAGCACTGCCCATTTCAAACTTGGTATTAATTCTTTATAACGAGCAGCTAATGCACCAGCCAATGCAGCACCTTGGGAAAATGAAATGATACCAACAACAGAATCATCAACATCCTTAAGCACAGTATCAATGGCACCTTGGACATCATAGTTGTCATCAGCATGCAACCACCATCCATATAAATCTATGTCTTGTGAGGATGAAGGATCATGCAATGCATCGCCAACTAATTTGATTGGGGCTTGAAGATATTGAGTCTCATAACCTTCCTTTTGCAAGGCTTTACGTAAGGCACCAGTCTTTGCTGAAAAGATGGTTGCAGATTGGGCATAACCATGGATGAATAAGATCTTTTTGGACATGTTTATCTAGAATTTCTATATCAGATTGTGTTGGAATATCGAATTATGTAGTATAATTTTTAAGTGAAAAGTTGAAAAAAAACTTCATCTTCATCAACATTTACAAACCCTGGAAAGTGTGGAATTACAAAAGAATTGAAGCATCGAGTTGATGTTGGTTTTGACGTGATCACTGGGTTGAACTAGGGACCTGGATTCATCATTCCACTAACAGTGACTACCTAGAATACGTTATATACCATCTAATTGATTATGGCTCTGGTTGTTCAACATAATAACTTTAATGCTTAGTCATCTTGAATACTAAAGCTATGGATAATGGTATCGGCCCAGTCTTTGTTCTGGTATCTATATAGTTATACTGTATATGGCATATGCTCTATATTGGTGTATTTGTTTCTCCAATTTCGTTCAACAACGGTCCATCACTTGCTTCTTAAAGGTACCTTCGGTCAATAGAGTAATGAATGAAGATCCATATCTTATCACAGAAACTGTTATCTTCACAACAGTACGAATAACAGAGATCTAGTGAGAATAACAGATAATCAATCTTTGGGATCAGGAGTATAATCAAATTGTAATAGAATTAGTACCATGTTATTTCAAACTCTCAAGTAGAGCTAAAACTACAATCATAATCATCATAGTTCATCATCATCAAATACATAATCTATACAATTAATCCACGGGCAGATCCACCACCAAATACATAAAACATAATATATATATCAAAACAAATTCAAAGGATATGATGCACCTTTCCTTAGTTCCCATCACAACAACTTTCTCAAAACTTTTGAAGCTTCATAAATGATAGCCCATCTGATTGTTCCTAAATGATTTGCAATCTCACCAACCATCCCAGTCAAATCATTACGATATACAACAACATCACGGACATCCTTAGTACTAGTCACTATACTTAAGAACCTTCTCATTGAAGCCTTATTATCAACAAAAACTCCATCCTTTGAGTTTGTACCCACTTCTGTATAAAAAGCATAACAAACTAACACAGCAAGGTATAAACACCAAGGATAATGATAAGCACCATCAACTTTCCAATCTTCTAAATTTGTTAATCCAGAACGTAATAACTGAGCGGCATGAGTAACTGAAATTTCAGCTCCCTTGGTGTGAATCCATTCTTTAATTGTTTGCTTTGATCTTGCACTCCATTGACTTGAAACATTTGTTCCAAAAACACAACTAGCACCAGCGTAAACTTGTAAATCAAGGAAATCTGTCCATAATGAGCACATTGCAGTATGATATATGCAATTGTTTGTGGTTAAATATTTTATAAAGAATTTTTTCTTATAATCACCAGTAAGTTGTAACATAACACCTCTTGAGAAATTGTCGAAATCTTGTTTCCAATAATCAAATGATGCAGCCATCTTAAACTTCCATGTAATATCTTGCTCTTTGTTCTTGATATCTAATGAAATGCCCATTAATCCATGTAATATCAACACTCTGGAGAATGAATTCAAATTGGCAACTTTCACACAGTTTAAATAATTCTTTAAAGTTGGCAAGAATAACAGTGGAATCGTTTCTGTCCGTCTATATGTAAGCCATTCATTGGCATTGCTTGCACACCAAGTAACGAGATCAGAAGGTAATTGTATCTTCATCTCAAAAGTGTTCAAATTTGAAGGCTGATTGAAGAAAACTGCATATTGAACGTCCCATAAAAAGGTCAATAATACAACTCTTCTCATTGAATCCTTTTGAATCCATTCAAACCACATATTTTGTGTATCTTGCTCATCTGCCTGTGTGTATGAAGGGGCAGTTATAGATTCATAATCAACTTTACGAATCAAGTTCACAAGTAATGAATGAAACAAAGCCGAAGTCTCATATTGTTGTAATCCAGCTCTATTATAACCAAACACTTCAGTTAATAACAACGTTTGTAGTACCCACAAATCTGGATTTGATACTTGAACTAGTCTTGAACTAAACAATGCACCCCTTAGACAATCATGTATTTCAACAGCAGCTTGATGAATATGTTTCTCACAAAAAGAAGCACCAATCACAATTATGGCTAGTACCAAAATAGGATCCGTTTCTGAAGGTTGGAATGTACTTGTATGGATCAAATGATAATTTGTATTGAATTTGGTGAAAAACTGTTCAAGGCATTCTTGTAATTGTTGAAGTTGCAAGAATTCAGAGTCAACAGTATAAGTTAACCCAGCCCTTGCCGTGATATCAATAACAAATTCTGCAATTTTATGCTTCGTTTCAATGTCAATGATGGGTATTGTGGGCTCAGTATAATAAAAGTTTGAATTGAAAGGTGCTGTCCAGTTGAAGTTGAAACTTGAACTATAATTGAACAAGTCGGCAGTGGCATTTGGTTCCACTGTTGTTGGGAAATCTAAATTGAAATTGGTGTTGGTGGATGTTGTGGATTTCACTTCTGGTAAAGCCTCTTCAAAAACCCAAGAATATTCTTTAATGGTGGAAGAAGGATAAGGTATCGTACGGCTATTCATATCAGTTGAATTTTCAGCAACACCACTTGAAGCTGAAGAAGAAGACGACCTTTGAAAGTTGAAATCACCAACATCTCTTGGAACAGCCAAAGGAGTTGGAAGACCATGTGAAATACCAGGAATAGCACTTGTAGAACCATTAATGGTCATTCGACGATTGTTATTAACATGATTCATAGTACCAAACCTAGAGTTCATCATAGCACCAGTTTCATCAATTGAACTTCGCTTTGAAGAATTTGAACTTGTTGACTCCGTTAATGTATAATTATTATTCACATCATCTTTATTCAATAGCTTCTTCTTCTTTTTGGAAGTATAACCCAAGGCAGGATCCCATACACGCTTCCTAGTCATCAGTAAACCTTTACCAGCACCACCAGCCTCCGAATCTTTTTCTTCATGACGTTTAATATGTCTTGAGAGTAAGTCTTTTCTAGCAAATTCATTCTCACATCTTGGACATTTAAGCCTAGCATTACTATGATTGAGCTTGTGCCTATCAAGATGATCTCTTCTGGCAAATGATTTATTACAATGCTCAAACGGACACAAATACCTCTTTATGGGATCATTGTTATTGAGTGTATCACTGTTATTTTGTGGTTGTTGTTGCTGAACTAGACTCATTCTGTGAAATTTGTTCGTTTATCTTGTGTGAGAATATAAGTGTGGTGAACTCTAGGATATATAACCAATCAATACCGGAGTAGTAAACCTTCCTCTTTTTTGCTAAGCACCCAGATCTCTCTTTTCAACAGCCTCGAAAGGAAAACACGCTGCTTTTCAATGAAGTTTGGAATCCCAGTTGATCAAGCGCATCCTTCACCAGTTTTAACAGTTTCGACAGTAGGATTAGAATGGGACTGGAGATTAATAAATGGGTCTGGCTGTGACCTGAGCGGGACTAAGATTGATACTTATCTTTATCTATGGGTCTAGCGATAAGTGGGGCTGACCATTAGAAGCGTTTATTGGTGAGATCGATTTTTAAATGGGGTGTAATTAGTACTGCTAGTCTCTTGAATTGTGATGACAGACTCATTCTAGACTACTTTGTATCTTGTTATTTGGCGGTGATCGTAGCACAATTCACAAGATGATATAGATCTAGAATCAGAAGTAGTTAATAGAGAAATACTACATGATCAGAGAATTATAATATTATAAACTACAACTAGTGAATTAATACAGTCTCAGGTCTACAAACCAACAATAATAAGAACTATACATTCCATTTGATTGTGTCATTGTGCGTATCAAATCATATCACCCGAGGAGTCAATAATATAGCTGTATCACCGAGCAGAAGTCTTATCCAAAAGTAACAGAGATTTCTTTTCCCCAGAAGAGGAAAATCATCAGGATTCAGCAAATCACAGTTCTACAGTTCTACTCTTACCTGTACTTTGTAAAGGAGTTTAGAGAATATGGTTATGTATTCAAAAGTGTATGTTTGCAACTTATTAATCTTTGTTAATATTTTGTTCTTAAACAAATATTGATATTGAGGTCTTCCAGCTACTTTAGTGCTTGCTTTTGTGGACAGTACAGATTCCAAAAGGAAAACAAACAATACGAGCAAATTAATCCGATGGAATAAGGTTATAAAGTGATTGAATCAGATCAATAGTTTGTTAGATGTACTGTGTATAGTAATTTCCTTTTCCCAATGGATCTGTTGTGTGTCTGATATCTATCAGTACTAGATCTTTATGCAAGTGAACTTATTAGACTGTATTCTGGATCAATACTGCAGTTATTACCTTGTACCACCAAATTTAGGAAACTGGTTTAATTATGTACTTCAATTATAGGGAATTGTAAATATTGCAGATTGTATTAATGTTGTGTAAGTCCAGACTTAAAATAACTAGATGATGATACATTTTTATCACCCAATTATATAATTCAGCTTCGAGCCCCTTTCGACACTGGACAGCCACAGACTTACCATAATCAAGATTCAACTCAAGGAGCAAAGTTCATTTGATACCATTAACCTCATATTGAAACATGAATGTTCACAGAGAATACAGTTGAATATCTAAATGTGAAGCAGTCCAGATTGAAGCTATGATATATCTGATAGGTTCACCATGACCATTAATTTTAGTTCTGACTCTGAGTTCGATAATCCTCTACACCTCATAGTTTCCAAACACTAGATCCATCATCCTTTTATCAAGATTTGTAAATGATGGATGAATCTGCCATTGAAATTTGAGCCCAACATACAAAACTAATGCGTCATATAAATGTTACGCATTAATTAGCATTAATAGTGGCAAAGTAATAATTAATGACTCACGAGTCACTAGTAATTACCCCAATTGTCTGGACTCTGTAGAAACAGTAAACTCCACAGTAATAGTTATAGACTGTAGCACTATGTACACATCACCGGGCCTGTAACGGAGACAGGATTGGCCGGTATTTACTAACAAAATGATAACAATGGTACAATTATTTTTATCCACTACAATGAAGTGCTATATATAAAGAGACTCATATCCGTGATCTATTCAGCATTTTCCTTTTCTTCTACTGCTAAAGATTATAATTACAAGAAGACTGCACCATCATGTCTCAATACGCGGAAAAAGATTTTGATTCCAATACTTATGAATCCAATAGACCAAAGTATCCTGCATCTTTATTCAATGCTTTGTTTGAATACCACCAGGGATCAACAAAATTGGCGGTTGAAGTTGGTTGTGGCCCAGGAACTTCTTCTTTTCCAATGCTTCAACATTTCGATAAAGTTATAGCCACGGATCCTTCAGCTGTTATGATGTCACCAGGGGAAAGATTGATTACCCCAGATATCAAGGATCGTATCCGCTTCCAAGTGGCTGATAGTGCTGACTTGAGTGAAGTGGTTACCAAAGATGGAAGTGTTGATGTGTTGTATGCTTCCGAGGCAATCCATTGGTTTAACCATGATAAATTCTTTAAAGAAGCTTCAAGAATTTTGAGATCTGGTGGTACTTTGGCATACTGGGGGTATGTGGAACCAAGATTCATCGATTATCCAGAAGCTAATGAACTTTACGAAAAGTATGTTTTTGAGGATGATAGATATATGAAAACGTATTGGTCCCCAGGGAAGCATTTCCTAAGATATTTCCATGATGAAATCAAAGTCCCAAGTGATTCTTTTAAAGATGTTGAAAAACATGATTATGTTCCAATGGTTACCAAGCAACACACAGCTTATTACCAAGCTGACTACCATTTCAACATGAAGAAATTCCGTGCGTTTTTAGATTCCTGGAGTCCAGTTCATTCTTATAGAAAGCAACACCCAGAGAAGCCAGATCTCGTGGATCTCTTCATCCAAGAGTTGAAAGACACCTGTGGCTGGGACGATGATACTGAGCTGAGAATTGAATTTGGGACCACTTATACTTTTTCCAGAAGAGTCTGATGTGTGTATTTATTATATAATTACAATACTATTATTAACCTCAATAAACCTGTAGATCCATCGTTCATGCAGACTGTCATCTTCACCCGTTTCAGCTGCGCCAGCATCACCAAAATTTAAATCTGAAATGACAACCCTTTTTTCGGTTCTGAACAACTAAACTAAGAAAGAGCAGAAAGAAAAGAAACACAGATACTCAGAAATGTTCCCAGGTCAAGGCCACAACACATATGGAGGATATGCTCCACCATCTGGTGCACCACCAGGCTACCAAGGCCAGCAACAACAAAGTTATTCCCGTCCTTCTGGCCCACCACCAGGTCAATACCAAAGACCAAGCGCACCACCTCCAAATTATAATCAATATCAAAGACCAAGTGCACCACCTCCACAGCAATATCAACAGGGCAATAACTACAGTAATAATATTTCCAGAGATGGTAATTATACTCGTCCTCCAGCTCAATCCCAATCCTTTGGTGATAACATGGGTGGGATGACTTTCCAATACTCCCAATGTACCGGTCAAAGAAAGGCATTACTAATTGGTTGTAACTACACTGGTACTCAAAATCAATTAAGAGGGTGTATCAATGATGCAAATGCTATGTTTAAATTTTTGACTGCAAATTATGGTTATAAGGCTGAAGATATAGTCATTTTGACTGATGATCAAAGCAACCCTGTGAAGATCCCAACAAGGGCCAACATTATCAGAGCCATGCAATGGTTAGTGTCTGAAGCCAAACCAAACGATTCTTTGTTTTTCCACTACTCTGGTCACGGTGGTCAAGAGGTTAATAAAACTGGTGATGAAGAGTCCGGTTATGATTCTTGTATTTACCCACTTGATTTTCAACAAGCAGGTTCCATTATCGATGATGTCATGCACGATATAATGGTCCGTAGCTTGCCTGCTGGTTGCAGACTAACAGCCTTGTTTGATAGCTGTCACTCCGGTACTGCGCTAGATTTGCCATACGTTTATTCCACCAAGGGTGTTATCAAGGAGCCAAACATGTTGAAGGATGTTGGTCAAGATGGGTTACAAGCCGTGTTAAGTTATGCTACTGGTAATTATGGTGGGTTACTTTCAGCTATTGGAAGTGCTGCCACTACTGTTATGCGTGGTGGTTCTTATGATAGAAAAGCTGCTATTGCTAAAAACACCAGTGCTGCTGATGTTATTTCCATCTCAGGTTCCAAAGATGACCAAACTTCTGCCGATGCTACTGAGAATGGTGTGTCTACAGGTGCAATGTCTTATTCTTTCATTGGTGTTTTGGCTGCTCAACCACAACAGAGCTACATTTCATTGCTGAATAATATGAGAGCCAAGTTGTCTGGTAAGTATTCTCAAAAACCACAGTTGAGTGCGTCACATCCTATTGATGTCAATTTGCAGTTTATTATGTAAATATAATGTATATTGAATAAGAATTAGTCTATCAGCTTTTGTTTTAATAACTGAACCAGTGATGATCGTCAATATCTTTACAAATTTCAAGAAATTCGAGAGCTCATTAATTAGCTGATAGTAACTTCAATATTGAACAACTGATAGAACTAGTGTATGATACTGTTATATTGTAAATTCATTATCAACTAGTCTACTTGAGTTTCACAAAATAAAAATGCTCAAATTTGATATCTCTATGTAAAATCTAGATAAACACGCCTACTCTTCGTCAGCAGTTTCCTTGGATTCAGCTTCCTTAGCAGCAGCTTCCTTAGCATCTTGCTTAGCCCATGCAGCTTGCAATTTAGCAATTTTAGCGTCAGCAGCAGCAATGTTCTTTTTGGTGGTTTCGTCTTGAGTGGCAGTGTATTGTTCCAACTTGGCCTTCAAAGCTTCAATAGTCTTTGGAACATCATCTTGAGACAATGGCAAAGCAATTTCCAAATCACCAAGAGTAGCAATAACTTCTGGTTCCAAAGTGAACTTCTTGTTGGCCTTCTTGTTGTGCTTTTTGGACTTACCGGTGTTTGAACCAGCAAAGAAGGCGTTGTCAGCCTTCTTAATGATCAAATCTTCAGAGATTTGTTCAATAACTCTACCAGACTTTTGGGTAACAAATGTGGACTTACCAAGAGCAGCAGCAGATGATTTGACTGGCTTAACATAAGTTGGGTCAAAGACTGACAAAACAGTGTGGATGGATTCAATTTCTTCGTCAAAGGCTGGTTTGGAAGCTTCTTCCAAGATCTTCTTCATCTTGGTGGAACGTTCAGCCTTTTCCTTGTCAGCCTTGAGCTTGGCTTCTTCATCAGCAACTCTCTTCTTTTCATCAGCAATGGCTTGCAAGAAGTTTTTACGCTTAGCATCAAATTCAGCTCTGGTCTGCTTGATGGAAGCATACAAAACATCCTTTTCCTTGTGCAGAGCATTACGCTTGTTGAACAAAGTTGTTCTCTTGTCATTTGTGGTTTTGTTAGACAAGTTCAAGTCATCAACCTTCTTTTGAATTTCTTCGTATTGGGCAGAAATTTCCTTGGAGTTGATAGTGGACAATTCCTTCTTCAAGTTAGCAATCTTTTCCTTGTCAGCATCAATGGAAGCTTGAATAGCAGCAATACCTTCGAAATCCTTACGTAGCTTTCTCAAGTTGGAGATTTCCTTAACCAAACGACGTTCATCAACCAATTTCAAAGCACCAGAAGCGATTTCATCTTCAGATTTAGAAATCTTGAAGTCAATATCTTGAACAGACTTGAAGTTGTGCTTGGAAGTTGTTGCTTGGATTTCAGCAACTTTTCTCTTTAGAGAAGCATCGACTTCCTTAATCTTGGAGTTGATGATGTTTCTTTGTTCTTTGAAATCACCTTGAGTTTTTCTCAACTTGGACAATTCAGCCAACAAAGTCTTACGTTCATCAGCGATTTTTGGATCAGTGACAGCCTTCTTCAATTGGGCATTGATTTCAGCCAAGGCAATATCCTTTTGTTTGATTTCAGCATTCAATTTAGCCAAAGCTTCATCACGGGACTTGGTATCTGGGGCCTTGATGAAACGTCTTTGAACACGGAATTCAGAGGCAGAGTCTTCGTTGGAGTAGGATGGGTCTGAGGACATTATGAGAACCTATAAATCGATGTTAGTATGTATTTGTTGTGATTGTTGATACCCAGATCTAGATTGATGATTCGTACCGGAAAAGCGTTGAATAGAGATCTAACCAAAAAACAGGAAAACCAAAGAGACACACACAGACAAACACAGGGCAAGTGCTAATTAATAGACTGATATGCAATGATGTATGAAAAAATAGGAGCAAATTGAAATCGACTAGTTCGAGATCTTTCAATTCTGTCGAAGTTTTGTTCTTTTGATAGTAGAATGTGAAATGATGTTTACGTTTCCCAATTTTTCAATTTTCACAAGTGTCCACTGAAAAAAAAAAATCGAAGAAGAAATTTAAAGTTAAACGATCCAAATGCGGGAATTATGATGAACGTGATAAAACACGTGATGGCTAGTCACGTGGATATCACATGTAATTCAGCAGTATGAAATGTACTCAAGTCCTTCATAGTTAACGTTTCACCTCTGCGTAATTGGCATACTGCAGAATTGCGTCGGAAAGCATTTTCGTAGCGATGGACAAAATTGTTTACATTTTTCGTTAAGTTGAAATTTTATCGAATAATTGAATATCTCTCAGAATATATTCTTCTACAGAAACTGGTTTCCTTGAGCTTGTGGTTTTTAAGGTTGTATATCATCACTCGTTTTAAACATTCAACAGTTCATATAACAGGTGCTCAATTTTAATCTGATACTTTTTTTTTCTTATCATTTTATCAGTTTGATTATTGGTCTCAAAGTTTTAGTAGAGATAAATATAATTAAATCACAGCATAATGAGCACACAAACTATCACATACGACGAGCTAGTCAAAAATTTGAGTGCTGAAGAGGTGCTTGCTGAATTCCCAGAAGTTATTAGTCTACAGCAAACCACTGGTGCCCCAACTAGTGCTGGTTCTTCCGATGCCAATGATGAGCTATTCCAAGGTCAAGATTTGGAACAAATCAAGTTGATGGAGGAATTGTGTATTGTGTTGGACTACAATGACAATGCAATTGGTGCTGGTACCAAAAAACTGTGTCATATTATGGAAAACATTGAAAAGGGTTTATTGCATAGAGCATTTTCTGTGTTTTTGTTCAATGATGAAGGTAAGCTATTGCTACAACAAAGAGCCACTGAAAAGATCACATTTCCAGACTTGTGGACCAACACTTGTTGCTCTCATCCATTATGCACACCAGATGAACTAGGTAATGACTTGCCAAGTTCGATCCAAGGTGCCAGAGTTGCTGCTCAAAGAAAGTTGTTACAAGAGCTAGGTATTGAAGCCAAGTATGTGCCATTGGATGACTTCAAGTTCTTGACTAGAATCCATTACAAGGCCCCAAGTAATGGTAAATGGGGTGAGCATGAGATTGACTACATTTTCATCATCAAGGCGAACCCAAAGGTTGTTGCCAACCCAAACGAAGTTAGAGACATTAAATACGTGAGTGCTTCTGAACTGAAACAAATGTTCAAGGACCCATCTCTAAAGTTCACACCATGGTTCAAGTTGATTTGTGAGTCTTACTTGTTCAAATGGTGGGACAATCTGGACAGTTTGGACCAGTTCAAGAGTGACGAGATTGATCACTTGATTTGAACTGTATAAAGCGAATAAATCTATAAATCTGTATGATACTAACAATCTGATAATAATTAATATGGAGTGAACAGCTGTAGGACTTCTTCTTCTTCTCTCTTCTTGATTCTCTCTTCTCTATTGGCCTAATATTGACGTTGATTTCAAAAGGCAAAAAATGCTCGTTTTTTTTAAAAAAAAGTGGCTGGAAAATAAACACCCACTAAATAAATAACTGAAGCATTTGTAATGGTGGATATTAGGGGTCTTTTTGGTAGAAAAGAGAAACCAGCAACTACTACTACTACTACTAGTACTGCTACTACTACTACAAACAACATGAGTGATCACAAGTACCATTTCCAAGTCAAGATGAACTGCGGTGGTGAGTAGTGTTTTTCTTTGTTTGTTTTATCCATACTAACATCATGTTTTAAGGTTGTTCAGGTGCAGTCAACAAAGCTTTGACCAGAAAAGAAGGTGTCAAGAGCGTTGATATCTCCCTAGAGAAGCAATCTGTTGATGTCGTTTCCACTTTGCCATATGAAGATGTTTTGGCAACCATCCAAAAGACTGGTAAGGAGGTTATCAGTGGTACTACTGTTGCTTAATAATGTACTTTGAGGTTACATATTTTAAATCCAATTATCCAATTCTAAACACTTTAAACTGCTAGTTCTTTCAAACTGTAGAATCCCACCTACCGTAGTATCACTAACACCAACTTGTAGCAATTCCCCATCCCCATTGACTTCGTTATTCATGAATTGTACACCAACAATAGAACCGATCACAGGGATACTCTCGGTACCAGAAATATTAGATCCTTTTGATAACTCCACAATTTGAACGTAATCTATATCCTCACTGAAGCATAACCTATCGCTGGTATGACTGAACTTCACATCACTGATAGCACTATGACTTTTGCTTTTCAATAAAAACAAACAGTTTTCGTTAGGGCTGCTGGGTTTCCGTAAATCATATACTCGAACTGTTGAATCTTGTGACCCAGTAGCCACCGTATATCCATCTTTAAACCAATCACAACAAAAGTTATAATCCAAATGTCCAGATAATTTCATCACATCGGACTTTTCAGATCTTAGATCTTTAATTGAGCTGTTTAAATCATCACCAACTAGCAAGGTTAATCTTGGATCAGCTGGGTTCAAGCAGATGGAATTGATAACAAATGGTGATTCCATGTATTCAGTTTCCCCCTTGATAAAATCATGTGTCATTAACATCCCATTATTACTTGAAAAAATGCCCATTAAGGTGTTGTTGTTGTAATCATTACCTGCTATAAATTTGGCACAATTGATGATTTCCCCAGATGTCAATAATTTTGAACTAGTCTTGATTCCATTTTGATATAAATGACAATAACCATTAAATGAACCAAAAACATATGTATCTGAATACTTTGAGCAATCCATGCAACTCACCTTGTCAAAATTACCAACATTGTTGAATTCGGCAATGGTTTCAATATCACCATTTCTAACATCAATTTTCTTTATAACAGAATATTCACTATACCCAGCATCACATGAATAATCAGAGCATTGAGCAAGCTCATTGTACACAACATTGTTCCTATAATCACACATCATGGAATTCGAACGTAGTTGGAAATGTGAATATCTAGGCCTAGGTGTGTTGTAAAATGTTTTGAATTGAAAGTTTTGTATCTTAGTATATTGCTTCGTATCTTCTGGTATAGATTGAGCTGTTGCAATTGATCCAACAACATTATGGAAGGAAACATGTCTTTTCCTTCTCATCTCTAGGAATTTATCTCTTTGTTCAGCTTCAACCCATGGAATGCCCTGTATATCAACAAGACCGTCATCAGCACCAAATTTTAAAGAATCAAGCAACTGACTCAATTCATCACTATCCAATGCATGACTTCTATTGCCGTATTCTTTACAAGTATCATTATTATCATTATCATTATAGTTATCTTGTTCGTTAATCATTAAATCATTGATGCATTCGAGAACATCAGCATCGTAGTGTTCTTGATTCACCCATATCCTATCCGACATGGTTGTGAATATTGTGTGTCAAAACAGTATATCTTGAGTGTTGAATAATTGTTAACGTTTATGATATATCTTATCATATATCAAATATCAAATAGACACTAACACTATTAGCCTTTATGTCAAGTTTCAGTCAACTCGAACATTTTTGGGTGTTTATGTCTTTTGCAGGAACACGGTCCAGGCTGCATGATTGTACACTTGATACAACAGAACAGTTGATATGAGATACTTCTATTTCTTACCCATCTCAAGTCAGAAGCACAATGCTTACTAGTATACACCAATAATCTAACCCGTGAATAATAATAAGACTGATCTTTGTGGATGAACCACTGCTTCGATTGCTGTCTCTCAACTTTGGTGTCAGCTGTACCGTAGGTCCTAGGAAGTATCCCTGAAAATAAAACAATCCAATTTCCTTATCCTGAACTCTAACATTTATACAACTGTTTATACTTATAAAGAGATCTGAATCAGATCAGTACATCCAGAAGCACACCAGTGACACCACACACAGTTGATACACCAATAATCATGCACGCTAGAGATTGGTTTCTTGTCTTTTTGGGAATCTTCCTTCCTCCTTTACCAGTGTTCATTAAAAGAGGTTTCTTTTCAGCAGACTGTATGTTCCTTTGGTTTTTGATTAGACGTCTCAAGATCTATCAATATGTCATTCATTAATATATTGTTTCAACCACTGACTTCTTTTTTTTTTTAGTTCTAATTAATGTCTTGCTGTGTATACTTGGTTTCTTCCCTGGCTTAATCCATGCCTTCTATATCATTAGCCAGTATCCTTATGAAGAACATTCCAGTTACCGCGGTATCACACTACCAGGTTCTGAGAACAATGGATATGGGTCTATCTAGTGTTTTTGTTGAGTTATTTGAAGAGCGCTCTGTTGATAATCCATATCAGATTTTAATGTGTCTTATCAAATGGAACCAATGGATTAAATTAGCGATGAAGTACACCAAAGCTCATAAACTACTTGTTTAATCCAGAATATATTGATTCGAGATATACAAATAACCTTTAACTTTGCTATTTTTTTTTTATTAATATAATTGTTTAATTGTTGTTCTACTGATCCCAAGCTTTCTACATCCAAGCTATTGTAGTGTGACTTTCACTAATTGAATATCAGCTACCACTAACTAACAACAGAGATATTGTTCTCTATTAGAATCATAGATTGATATACAAATCTCTATGAAAACTATATACTGAAGAAATGTAGATTAAAGTGTTCTTGTCTTGTGGTTAATATGTGGAAGGGCCATGCTATTAAAACATGATGATAAAAACTCACAACACGCCATGAGTCGCAAGAGAGTTGAACCAGCTTAAACCACAGCACCATCAACAAAGAAATCCATACAAAGAACTCATATAGAATCTTATGAGTGTCAAGTAGAGGGGTCTTAACTAACCTAAGTCTCCCATTGCAAAACCTCACAACAACAAAGGACAAACTTAAAAAAAATCAGGTAATAAAAAAAAAAACATGAAGCAAAGAATCACCAAACCTTCAAAACGAAAGAGATGATCAATGAATCAATTTGGTTTGATCTTCGCATTTAGACACATTGGACCGATGTTTTTGAAAGAGATTTGAACCTGGCTAAAGATTCACTATCGACCAACTTAAGACATGCGGATAAAAAAAAAGAACTTCACATTATTCAAACAAATGAAAGAAACATTAATCATCAAAATATCAAGATTGTATACTTCTGTATACAACACATTGATGATATCAGTTACTCTCAATGATCAATCATAACATTAAACTAACAAAACTTACAGCGTCTATTTAATTTAATTTTTTGTTTGAATCAACAACAGGGTAACACTTCAGTAGGGTCACCTTTAGCTCATTGTGATGCTTGTCAGGCATTAGAAGACAGGTGGCAAATTTGTACCACAAAAGACAAAACATGGGCGGTTTGTTCCCCAAAATGAAGGCTAAAACTACCGGTTTTTACAGCATTATATGGCACCATTATTGTAGAATAAAATGCACTTCTTTCAAGCTTAATTGTCAACTAAAAACCCTTTAAATTTATTATTCTCAGTTTGCGCCAAATTCCCTAATCCGGTAATTTCTGTTTCCCGTACCCATTTTTCAAGCAACGACAAAATCCCTTCCAAAACAAGAATGTACAATAACTCAAAACTTTGTATGGCCAACCTATCATGATTTTTACATAACTATATAGCTACGAATTTCGTCAACATGATCAGTTAATTTCATCAACCGGTCTCATCTACAAACATCTCAAACGTGTTGTTGTTCAACCAGTGAGGATCTTTTCTTCACTCCTCACCTGTTCACCCTTCCACCTAGCAACGAATGCTGCCCGAACCGCACAACATTGGGTTACCCGCCTGCGTTGCCGCAGATTTTTCGCTCCTGTCAGCCAATCAGAAGACGTGTCGCGAATTTTTTGTAAATTTTTATAAAAAAAAACCGGAAACTTTTTTTTTTAAAATATTTTCAATTCACAAATTCAAACCGATTTTTTTCTTTGCGAAAAAAAACAACCAAAAAAAAGCAACAACAGTTTTTTTTAGAAAGGGGCGCTTCTTGAACATCAAGATTCAGAGAAGATCCAAACTACAAGAAACCAGTGCTACAACTAAGAAAAAAAAAAAGAGAGAAATAAATACAATAAAAAAAGCACTTCTGCCTCACTCCTCGTACTGGTCTGGAAGATACACGTGTTTTTTTCATTTATAATATTTTTACTCATTCCCTTGACGCCTTTATTGCGCTGCTCAGGAAATTTTTTCGTTTTTCTGTTTCGTTTCACCTAAACTGGAATATACTGTTTTGGGTTATTGCGCAAAAAAAAAGTCTATTTGATTCATCACCATGACAACAACAAGTGCTGCAACTCTATCAAATCCATCTTTTGCTCCAAAAAGTGCCATCAAGCGTACCAAGTCTATTGGGTTGGGTGTTAAGTTTGCTCCAAACAAGAAGCTATGTCTGGGTACTGACGCTACCACTAACACACTTGCTGCTGCTCTGTACTCTTCAAGTGATGATGATGATTCTGAAGATGAAGACTGTTATGTTAATAACCAAAGAAAGGCTCTGAAGAGATCTTCCATCATCAACAAGAGACCTTCTTTTTCTTCTGATAAGCTGAATCTAGCGGTTTCCAAATACAGTGATGAGGATTCTGAAGAGGAAGAGGAAACTGGCCACAAGAAGAAGAACAGTAATGGTCAATCTAATTCAACATCACAGTCAAGTCGCCGCAGTAGCAGCAACAATAACATTTCTTCCAAGGAAAATTTGTTCAACAACATCACCACTGTGAGAAAGACATCACCAGATTGTGATCAAGTTGCCAGATCACGTTGCTTTGAGTACTTGGTTTCTGCTATTGACGAAGCTTGGGCTCGCTACTGTGATGCAACATCTTATGCTGAAGACGCTGCTTATGGAGACGTTAGCTACCTTCCACACACGCCAGCTTCCTTGGGTGCTTCTGATGATAATCATTCCGATGAAGATGATGAGGACGATGATGATGATTCTGAAGATGTTTATTCTCGTAAGGATGGTTATAAATCTGCTTCAACCAACATTACAGAGTATGAATCTGATTTTGATTTGAAAAAGGTTAGTTCTCAACCAAGCAGTGTCAAACTTCAACAGTTGAAGGACAGATTATTGAAAGCAAAGTACTATTTGCAAGATTTTGTTGAAACCAATGATTTTGAAGATGCTGGTGCGTTTTGGAAACGTTGGGATTTGATCAAGTATGCAACCATTGAATTGGTTGAAGATGATGATGACGATGAAGTTATCGAATCCACTATCGATGAGTTGGAAAAGGGTCGCTTTTATGGTCATTATTAAACAACAAAGAAAAAAGAACAACATCATCAGAAAGAGCAAGTACAAGTTCAGAAGAGATTATTATAAACAGACACACACTTAACATTACCCAGAGTGATAAACATGAAGATTGAAATATAATTACATATTCGTTATCATGATGTGTTCATGTTTATTTACTTGCTTTTATTTTCAAGTCATTTTACCTATTTTGTTTTCCTGGTGTTTTACTTTTTTTTAAAGATAATGGGAGTATAAAGAGAAGAATCATCTCTACACTCACCATTTTTGTACTATATTGTTAAAGCTTATTTATTGTTTATCATGTTTTGGGAGTTTTTGATTTTTTGACTAGTCTTTTACATGCAATTTTATATACTAGATATTGAAAGACTTTAGTTTATTATTATATTTGTTAGGGGTATGGAGAAAAATGAAGGTTATTGAAAAAGAAAAAAAAAAGATATAAAGAAACTATTCTGTTGGTTTAGTTGGAGTTCTATATACTTTGAAAGCATATGAATATATACTAGACAATTTTCTTTGGATTCATGTAGCTGTAATTAAACATTAGTTTAGTTTAACTCTGTTGATACTGTTTCTGGCTCTATGTGTACCATACAACATCACAATCATCTCTCTAAACAACTCTAAATTACTTTCCATCAAATCTAAGGAAACTTTCCGCAGTGCAAGATCATTGATCCATATTTTCAAAGGCGTGTCAATCACTGGGTTACAACATTTCTGGATTGTAGAAATCAAACTATGCGAAGGTTTCGCAATAATTATATAGTCGACATTCTAGAAAAAAATGGTTAATATAACGCTGAAAATATTAATCTAGTTAACTTCGACAGGTGCACTAGCTGCTGGTATACTCTTATATTCACCTTTCGTCCTGCTTGAAATAAGTGGTTATTCGACTGTTGATACTATAAATAAATTTTTGTTAGAAATCGCTCATTATTAATAAACAAATATTGTGGTTCTTCTTTTACATACAACTTCCCACAAGTATTCCAAAACTGATGGAAATAAGCATCGATTCTCTATTTCACCATTATTAAAATCATTCAATATAAAATTGAATATTCTTCCTGAATGAGCACATACCAAACTTTGTAGGGTTGAAATCAATTCATGATTTACTTCAGTGCCATTACCAAAGAATCTTAATAGCATGAATAGCAACAAACTTGTAGGTTTGTGATGTGTATTCATTCTTAACCACCTGTTAAAACATGGAGAACCATGTTGACCATAGATTGTTGAGTTTTGTAAGCGTTTCAACGATTGATCAAGAATGACAAATACCCGTGGCTTGTAATATCCTTCACAGTGCAATATACATTTGATCATAGAAGTCAACGGCAAGATATTTGTAGCATCAGATATGAATGGATGATTCGATTTAAAATCAAATGTGTCTGAATCTAACTGAGTTACATTTGATGTAGTGTCTTTAATATCATTTGAGGAAATGTAATGATATTCTTCATGACAAAAGCATGCCAATAATAAATTCATGAATTTTGTTTTTGCAAAGCAAGAAAGTAATCTCAATGTTGAAATAACACCAAGTGAATTGTCATCATTCTTATTAGTAGACGCTAACAATGCATCTGTAAAAATGTCCATTAATGAATGTTGAAACTCTTTGGTGTTGTAACGATTGCCACTTGATACAGACTCTTTGATCTTCATATTTTCTTCCTTCAAGTAATTATCAACCAATTCATCAGCAACAAATAAGTTTGTTTCACTCATGCTTGAATCTTCATTATTTGGGGAAATCAATTTTTCAATTGTATATGATAAGAGAAAAATAATGCTTGTGTGACAACTGTTGTTCAGCTGAAGTGCATAATAACCTATCATTGGAGTCATGAATCTATCTTCAAAACAAGTGAAAAATAGAGATTTGATGGAATCATCGGTAGAATATGACAAAATATCAATAAGTAATGAGATATAAGAGTTGAGCTCTTTGAATATTTCATTGTTGTTTAGAATATTATCAAAATCAAAGTATTCTGTCTCAACACCAACAAATGAATTTCTTAAATATGATTTCAAAATATCTTCCTCTGAGCATAATTTATTGAAACTTGAATAAACGCCCGTTACAACAGCATCCGGAAAATCACTAGTTAATATCCAATTCTTTAAAGATTCTGAAACTCCAGTGATCAAAATCAAATGTAATAATGATTCTTTAGCAATACAGAACAACTTATGACCCATAAATAGAAACTCTTTAGATAATTCATACAATGGGAAACAAGAACAAATATTTAAAGTTGGTAAATTATTTGTGAATAGTAATAATTGAACATCTGGTTCCATTGCACTTTTATGAAACCAACTATCAATCAATGGAGTAATTGTTAAATAGCATTGTGTAATCTGGCATGCCAAAAGTGCGACCTGTTCCGCCAAATCTTTGGGCAATTGGTGACAATTTGAGTAGTTGATTGACAATATACCCAACCATTTCCCAACAGAATCTAATCTCCGATCATCTTGAGTAAACTCATCAAAGGTTTTCAAGATTTCTGTAACGACAACTTCAAAGATACCAATATGCTGATCCACTGCATTCATTTGAATCAAAACGTCCAAATTTAAAAACGCTAATAGTCTTAATAACCCACAATCATTTATGAAAACCCAATAGTCACTATTGTTGTGCAACGCCTTGTGTAGTTCACCAAGCTGGGTTTTTAAAACATTTGGTGTTTCCAATTTCGTAAAATGAATCACACTAAACTCTGTACTCTTGCACAACTCTTTAAACTTTAACAATGCATCTGTATGTTCAACTTTTAAATCACCTGCATTTAATGAATAATTATGTTTGGAATTGGCATCAGACTTGCCAGAAATCTTATGACCACTTCCAGTATGGAGTTTATAATATGCATCATACTTTTCAACAACTTGGCCACTGTTTAACAAGAAATTAGCAAAGAACCCAGAAGCAGAAGCAGTACTAGCACCAACACCAACAGCAGAGGTCTTGCCCATGTTGTAGCTAAACCTTGTGCAATATCAAATATCAGGATAAATCAGATTCAAGTACTCAAATTCTATAACACTTCTCATTTTAACCCTAACCGATTCAATTCTATAAACCTGTATTTCCAGTGTGTTATTAGTTTTTGTGGTTGTGTCACAGAGTGAATTTTAAAACCAATTCCAAGATTTCACCGATTTCCAGAACGCGTTCGCGAACTGAAAAGATGCTGCACGAACCGGGTTTTTTCTATGGAACAATTGCATGTAAAACATATACGTAAACCCATGTTTTGAATATGAAACAAAGCAAACGCGGTTGGTAACGGTTGTTTTATGTTTCGTGTTTAGTGTTTTGGTTGTTGACAAAGTGCGGATTTACTGATTCATTGATATAAATACAATACTGCTGTTGTTTTCTGTTTCCCATTTAGTATACTAAATTGTTGTACTTGACTGATACCAGTGATTGATAGATTGATTGTATTGGTTACCATTTGAGAATCAATAACAAGAAGTCAATAGGCATAGAGAAAAGAAAGAAAGAAAGGAAAACATATCATCCAAGATGGAAACATTAATGAATAGAAGGTACAAATACAATCAGCAATCTGGGTATGGGTTGAATGACTATATGTTTGACCCTTCTTTGGTTCCTAACTCTCAAGTTTGGAAAACTAATGTTTCAACAAGTTCACCTGTTATTTATGAACAATCAAAGAGATACAAGACCAATAACAATCACAATCACAATTACAATAACAATAACAATGTCAAGAACAAATATTATGGTAACGATTATTCGAACAATTATATACATACTGGTGAATTACCTGTCAAATACGTTCGCAATGTTAAAAATCCGGTTGAAGGTTACCCAAAACTACAGAGACTATTTCAGTTGAAAGAAACACAGGTTGAATCTTATGCTTGTACCCCATATGGCTGTAGAGTTGATGTTGATTCTATGGTTCCAACTCTAAAGAAGTGGATTTATAAAGACCATTTGGTGTTTGATGTTATCATGATTGGTTCTTTAACTGAGAATCAATTCATTTATCCACTATTAACACAATTACCATTAGAAAAATTGTGCTCAAAACCAGGGTTTTTATTTGTTTGGGCTTCATCTCAAAAAATTAATGAATTGACCAAATTGTTGAATAATGATGGATGGGGGAAAAAATTCAGAAGATCTGAAGAGTTGGTGTTTGTTGCTGTTGATAAAGATTCTCCATACTATCCATGTAAAGACTCTACAGATGATGAAGCCATTTTTGAAAAGATGCAATGGCATTGTTGGATGTGTATTACTGGTACAGTTAGAAGATCAAGCGATGGGCATTTAATCCATTGTAATGTTGATACTGATTTGATCATTGAGAACCCAGATGAAGAAAACAAAAATTTGGTTGTTCCAAATCAAATCTATAAGGTTGCAGAGAATTTCAGCAGTGCAAGTAGAAGATTGCACATCATCCCATCAAGAACGGGATTCAACAACCCTGTGAAACCAAGACGTGGTTGGGTGATTATGAGTCCAGATATCATCATCAACAACTTTGAACCAAATAGATATAAATCTGAAATCATGAGAATTGGTACAAACATTCCACAAGATTCAGAAATTGAAAACCTGAGACCAAAATCACCAGTTCCAAGAAATGCTAATTTAGCTTCAAGAAATTAATATTACCATAAAGATCATCAGGCTAGAGCTAAAACGAATTAATGAACTTTTTACTGTGCTATATTACATGATCAATAGCTTTAATTATATACCCTACAACTTCCAAGCATTTAGTTTGCATAAACAATATAAATTTGCCTTTAATTTTTAAGTAGACTGCACTTTTATAATGTGTTATATAACTTTTTAATGCTGCATATTTTAATTTTATTGCGTATGTAACAAGAGATCAAAAGTCAAACTATGTTTGAAATTATTTGAACCATTTTTCAACACCACTTCTCAATGGGGCCAATAAACCGTTTTGTCTTGGAACATACTCAACTCTGTGATAACTGTTAATGTTCTTTCTCAACAAGATTTGGTAACAAGTAGCGGAACCTTGTCTTGAAATAATGGTTGAGTAAGCCAAAAAGAATTCCCAAATTCTAAACCATCTATCACCATACTTGGAAACCATTTCTTTTCTCATACCTTGCCAGTTTCTATACCATCTCCATAGAGTAGCAGAGTAATGGACACCAATGTTATCGATAGAAACAACTTCGAACCCAGTACCTTCCAATTTAGAAGTGACGAAATCCAATGGAGTTGAAGCATCAGCACCTGGGAAAATATATCTGTTCATAAATAAACCCCAGATCAAATCTTCGTATTGCCATGATTTTCTTAAACCAGCATATTGCAAAAAGAACAAACCATCATCATCCAACATATCATAAACTTGTTGCAAAAAGGCACCGAATTTTCTAACACCAACATGTTCAGCCATTTCCAAACAAGTGATTTTGTTATAACCACCTTCTGGAACAGGAGTATCTCTATAGTCACGACACAAAATTTCAGATTGGGAAGTTGGAATACCTTGCAAGGCCAATTTTTCATTACCCCATTTGGTTTGGTTTCTACCTAGAGTAATACCAGTAACACGAGCACCATAAATCTTGGAAGCATAAGTGGCCAAAGTACCCCAACCACAACCTAGATCCAATAAAGATTCACCCTTTTGCAAGTTAATCTTTTCACAGACAATCTTTAACTTGTTATCTTGCAATTGCTCCAAAGTTTCCTCTTCTTCAATGTTGGAGATGATACCAGAAGTATAAATCATTCTTGGGCCCAAAAAGGCGTAGAAATCATCACCACGATCATAATGATCACGGACTTGTTCTTCATCTTGAGATCTGGTGTGCATGATGACTTCAGGGATCATACCAAACAAAAAGAACTTGAATAGACCTAAAGTGAAGGAGAATTCAGCCCAATCGTGTCTATATTCCATAACATCCAAAGCATCACCTTTGAAATCAACTTGACCATCGAAATACAACTCATGGAAAGTTTCCATTGGGATCTTATTGTTACCAGAATACTTCTTTGCCAATTGGACATCATGGAATTTCAAATAATGTTCAACACCTCTGTTTGGGAATTTGACCTTTTCGTTCAATCTTGGAGAGAAACGTGAAGCAAAGGTCCAGTAAGCCATTAGGATTGGTAAAGCAAAGATCAAAGCAAAGAACAACCAGGTGTAAAACCCACCACCTAGCTTGTACTTGATGTAGTAAGGGATAACAGCAATGGCACCAAAGACCAACAGATTGGAGAAAGACTTTGCACCAGCACCATCAGCTGGTAAAGGCGCATTTTTGATAGCTGGATAGGCAGTTGTTCTGACACCACACTCTTTTGAAGGAGGAGGTGGAGCAGCAGCCTTTGGAGTAGGCTCGTACTTAACACCCAAGAATTCCATAGTCAACACAAGAAATCAATTGAGGTTGTTGTATTAAATATTCTAGTGTGATTTGTTTAATAGGAAGATCAGGACAAGGTGGATTTTTCTATTTTTATGAAGAAAATCGGTGGCTCGACTGGGCTGGGCAACGGACGCGTTTCTGTTCAGTTTACCCGGTGGGCAGTGGGCATATTGTGAAGCTGATTTGTATGGGGAGGATTAGTGGGAACAGGTGATATGATGATGATGATATGGTGAAGCTGTTCATCGTGGATTCTATTGTTTGTACAGCTTTTTCTGCTCCACGAAAGCTGTGGTGAGCGATCTGTTGTCGGTCCGTTGTCGATTTCCACAACGCATTCGCGGAAGAGGCTTTATAGCATGAAGAGAGGAGGTGATAATGGTATAATAATTCATAGTAGATTAATGGGTAGAGTATGTTTGTAGGTTGTGGATTATACTATTATTTACTGAGGACTGCTGTAACCTGTTCATCGTCAGACTTCAGTTGTCACGAATTTCAAAAACTCAAACCATCATTCATCAATCGTTATTACTCCAGATCATCTCCAAAGTTCATGGATGAATCAATTGCTGCATCTGCATGTGCGTCTATACAGTATAATCATTAATGAATATTAAAAGCATTAATATTTTTCTTGCAAAAATGTATATAAACCTGGAATCTCTTTGAACGACATTTTTGTGCCTTTGACAAACTTATTCTCACCAGAAGTACTTTGATTCGCTATTTCATTAGCCAATGTCTCCAGACCACCAAATTCTTCAAGATAACCATGAAAGCGTTCATGATGATATCTAATTAACCTATACCCAAATTTCTTAAATAAAGCATTACCTATACATTTGAAATCTTCTAAAATTGTACTTGCTGATTGTTCTGCTATCAAAGTTAGCCAAAGTGGATATCCCCCAAAAAACCTGTACTTCTCTTTTTCTTTTATCTTCACCCAATCAAAATCACTTACAATCTTTTGACTCTTAATATGTAAATTCTCATCGTCCAAGCCAACGTCCACCACTTGTGGGATCCCAAAATTGATAAACTTAATCTTGTAACAACCTTTCTTGCTCTTTCTCACAAATATATTTTCAAGGTTAATATTACCATGGGAAACACCTGCACAATTCAAAAGTATTACTGCTCTCCACAATGCATTGCAAATTGAATATATATCCTGGTCTGACTCAACATTATCAAAGTGGTCTCCAAAACAGGCAAATCCTTTTTTTGTCAAGTCTTCTAAAACAATATAAAACCCTTCAATACTATCTAATTTATGATCTTGTGATAAATTTTCAGTAACCAGCTTCTCTGAATACGAGTCAAAAACATGGCTTTGGTAAACATAACCATATTTGTAAAGCACTGGCAATAACTCTTGGACATGCTGCACATTGCTCAATTCCTCGTAAACTTTTATTTCCTTCATCGCCTTCAACATCATAGTATAAAAAGTACTTTGGATCGATTCTGCAGGATTAAGCTTTGATCTTTTCCATAAAGACGATGCCAAAACATCATACACTTTCAACAACTTCCCATCGTAGACACCTCCTTTCGAGATTTTTGCCACCTGTGTTAGATGAGTTCCAG
Organism: Liangdongia berthetii; assembly: GCA_030564525.1. NCBI lineage: Eukaryota > Fungi > Ascomycota > Saccharomycetes > Phaffomycetales > Wickerhamomycetaceae > Liangdongia > Liangdongia berthetii. The sequence continues at coordinate 56,398 of JAJLVX010000424.1, read as the reverse complement.
AAACCTTGTCAAAGATCAGTTCAGTACTCTCCTCGAATACGTTTGAAATTTTTTCCAACTTTATGGCACCTTGCACCAATTTTGCAAAAAATGTATTGGCTTCATCTTCAATATGCATACCAATATCACCAATCAATTCAAAAGATTCATCCAAAGCTTGCGATGAATCTGAGCCCCTAAACTCTTCAGGCTTGAAATCATCTGGGATATCATATAAATTTCCTTTCACATCGTTAATATATTTCAACATTATAGTTCGTATAATTCTGATGAGAAGTACATTATGGTGGGAATTATAAGTGTTCAATTTGAACAGTTTATCAATTAACAATCTTCCAATGGAGTCCACGAACATTCCCGAACGCTTATACAAAGGGAGCCCTTGGCTTTCCAGTAATTTATCCTTTTCCACACAATGGATTAGAAACTTTGTGATTTCTTCACCCATAGCTTGCGGTTGCACATCGCTGCCATTCCAGTGAGCATTGTGGATGGTAGTCATCTTGATATTCTTGAATTCAACCACATGATGACCACACCCATCCATATGATAGTCAAAACATCTTGAATTTGTTTGTAGTTGAGGCCATCTGTTAGACCTCTTGTTTGATTGTTCGAGTTCGTTAAGAAACCTTTCCAGATCTGTAATCATCTCATTGATATCAATCCATGGAAATTCAATAAAATAAGCAACAGCATCGTCAGCTAATATCGCACCAGGTGCACCAGTCATTATAATTTCATTTAATATTTCGTGAAAACTTTGAAATATCCAACCAGTAGGTATACTATATGCAAACATGTTATCATTATCAACAACACTTTCCAATTCCTTGACCATATGGTTAAAAGATTCATGTAACCAACCAGACTTGAATTTTAATGTCATTATTATGTGAGCAAAGTCCATACCAACAGCAATACAAGCATCTGACTTTGCCATGCTTTTATTAGAGTTATGGAATAAGCATGATCTGAACCTATCGTCATAATAATATGTTAACTCTTTAGAATATTTACTAGAAGTGATTTTAATAATAGTCTGTATCAGTGTTCTATAAGCATGTTCTATGGTCCTTTTACTTTGTTTTTCCATTGTTGCCATTGCATATAAATCTCTGGTATCATAGTAATAGAAATCACTTTTTATACCATAAGTATTAATAAAATCCAAACTCAATTTCTGTATGCTGTTGTTTTCAGAAGAACAAATAAACAATCGTGGTAGTGAATTGTAACAAAGCCAACTCTCTTTAATGTCCATTGATTTGGATTCAAAGGTCACAATATTAGGTTTCTCTGGACGTTGTTCTTTTGGGGAATCGAGCTCCTCATAGTCATCTTTCATGACATCTCTCTTGTCATCACCAGCTTTGCTTGCTAATAAAACTTGCTTTAAGAAAAGTTGGGTTATAACTTTGGTATACACTATTGTGAATATATGGTCATAGTCCAATTTTTTATAGCGCTCTCCAAACCCTGTTTCGGTCAACACTGTCTCTCTTAATCTAAGTTCCTTCAGACTGAATTCCTTAATTTTTGCATTGTACGTATCAAATCTGAAACTTTTATATCTTTTCTTAAACTCGTTGATTTTCCCCTTGAGAATAACATGTGTTGTAGCTTTGATTTTATCAGGGACATCTAACAATAGTATCAACCGCGGATCACAATTATTGATCACGGTGGTTTCTTCTGCATAAGTCTCACCAAGTAAGTTATCTATGACCTGTGTGCAAAAGTCCATGAGAATGACATTGATGGAATCAATGTCCAGTGGTTCGGTGTAGTCTTTCATAATATGTTCAGACATGGTGTTGTCACGGCTCGCTTGTGACTTGTAGCATTTCTTGGTTGTTGCTAATTGTTTTAGATATATGTATGTATGCTGTACAATAAAAGTGAGAAGTATATCATTGAATTTCCGAGGGCTCCAAAAAGGTTACCCTACTTAGTACCCCGGAAGTCAAATTTTTTAGTCCTACAAAAAAAAATTATGCGATGAGCTAAAAGATACAGTAAGAGAACAACTAGTAAAGGCCAGAGAAAACTATGGGTAAAACACAAAAGAAAAATAGTAAAGGTCGTTTAGATCGTTACTACTACTTGGCTAAAGAAAAAGTATATTTTTAAGAATTTTCCATGAGCTCAAAGCACAATCAAATGGGTTTATTAACACACATTCACTTTAGGGTTATAGAGCTCGTTCTTCTTTCAAGTTGGTTCAAATTAATGAGAAATATGGTCATTTCTTGGAAAAATCTAAGGTTGTCATTGATTTGTGTGCTGCTCCAGGTTCTTGGTGTCAAGTTGCTTCCAAATTATGTCCTGTCAACTCTTTGATTATTGGTGTTGATATCGTTCAAATTAAACCAATGCCAAACACAATCACTTTCCAATCTGATATCACCACTGAAGATTGTAGATCCAGATTAAGAGGTTATATGAAAACATGGAAGGCTGACACAGTGCTTCATGATGGTGCGCCAAACGTTGGTTTGGGCTGGGTCCAAGATGCCTTTACACAATCTCAATTAACTTTACAAGCTTTGAAACTTGCCGTTGAAAATTTGGCTCCAGGTGGTACTTTTGTCACCAAGATTTTCAGATCAAAGGATTATAACAAGTTGATTTGGGTCTTTCAGCAATTATTCGAAAAAGTTGAAGCTACAAAACCTCCAGCTTCAAGAAACGTTTCTGCTGAAATTTTCGTTGTTTGTAAATACTTTAAAGCTCCAAAAAAATTGGATCCAAGATTATTAGATCCAAAGGAAGTGTTTGAAGAATTGGCTGATAAACCATCAAACAATGAAGTGAAGATCTTCAACCCAGAGAAGAAAACAAGACATAGACAAGGTTATGAGGAAGGTGATTATACTTTACACAAGGCTGTCCCAGTCATGGAATTTGTTAAAACTGAAGATCCTATTGACCTTCTTGGTGAAACTTCTGCATTTGATATTGATAAGGAAGATCCTGACTGGAAATTGGTTAAAAAAATGAAGCAAACAACTCCAGAATTACTTGAATGTTTTAAGGATTTAAGAGTGTTAGGTAAGAAGGATTTCAGAATGATGTTAAGATGGAGAAAGAATGCTAGAGCATTTTTGGAATTGGACAAGGCCCCAGAAGATGAATCTGTTGAAGTTGAACCAATCAATGAAGAAGAATTAATTGATAAAGAATTGGAAGCATTTAAAGAGAAGCAAAAGTTGAAAACCAAGCGTGAAAAGCGTAAGCAAAATGAAATGAAGCAAAAGGAAATCACAAGAATGCAAATGAACATGTTGACTCCAAATGATATTGGTATTGATGCTGCTTCTATCGGTTCTGAATCTCTGTTCAACTTGAAACAGGCTGAAAAAACTGGTGAATTGGATAAATTGGCAAAGGGTAAGAGAAGAATGGTGTTTGATCAAGAAGAACTATCCAAAGATAATGATATTCATATTGATTCAGATGCTGAAATGGAATCTGGCGATGAAGTTGATGAATTAGAAGCTCAATTGGATGGTATGTATGAAGCTTACCAACAGCGCAGATCCGAAAGAGATGCTAAATTTAGAGCTAAGAAGGCTAGAGGTGATGCTGATGATGAAAAATGGGACGGTATTCATGACGATAAAGGCAGTGATGAGGATGAAGATGATGATCAACCTGAAGCTAAGGATTATCAAGAGGATGATGATGATAGTGATAGTGATTTGGACAGTGATGATGATGAAAGTATAAATAAGTTGATTGCTAAGATGAAGTCTCAAAATAAGAATGGGTTGAGTAATAAGGCCAATTTATTATTCAATGATTCAATTTTCGAAGGTGTTGAAGCCAAATTGCCAAGTAAATCACAACAATCACAATTACCTCCTACCCCAAGTGCTTCTGAGCGTGGTACTTCAGATGATCATGATGATTCTGATAATGAGGACGAAGAAGAGGAAGAAGATTCTGATATTGAAATTGTTCCAGGTGAAAAGGAATTTGAAGATGATTATCATTCTGATACTGATGCTGAAGATGATGTCAATTTGAGAAACCATCAAGATGAAGTTCGCTTAGCCACTGCACAAGCCATGACCATGGCTCAACAATTAGCTCTAGGGCAAAGAACCAAGCATGATTTGATGAATGATGGGTTCAATAGATATTCCTTTAGAGATGTTGAAGGGTTGCCTGAATGGTTTTTGGATGATGAAAAGAGACATTCCAAGATCAATAAGCCAATCACTAAGGAAGCTGCGTTGGCATTGAAAGAGAAACAAAAACAATTGAATGCCAGACCAATCAAGAAGGTTTTGGAAGCCAAGGGTCGTAAGAAGTTGAGAGCTTTGAGAAGATTGGAGAAGTTGAAGAAGAAGAGTGATTTGATCAATGAAGATAGTGACAAGTCTGAAAAGGACAAGGCTGAAGAAATCTCCAAATTGATGAAGAGGTTGACCAAGAAACAAAAGACCAAGCCTAAGGTTACTTTAGTGTATGCCAAGGGTAGTAATAAGGGTTTGAGTGGTAGACCAAAGGGTATTAAGGGTAAATATAAGATGGTTGATGGTGTGATGAAGAATGAACAAAGAGCTCTACGTCGTATTGCAAAGAAACACAAGAAATAGATATGGTTATATAATTCGATTCAATACTTATCTGCATAATTATAGATAGCTCATATCATCATCATTAATATTAGACGTTGTTTTTAATCAAATTTCTTCTTTGAACTTTTTGATCTGAATGGTAGAATAACTAATAAGATGTAGAATGCAGCAAAAAGCACGACAGCAGATGTAATCAATTGCACATAGTTAAAATCAGCAATATTACCAGTTGGGATATCAAAAGATAGTTTCTTTTCATCGTTTTGATAGTGGAAAAAGATTGCATCTTTATCAAAGAAAGATTCATAACCTAATCCTGATTTATCAAATGGATTTGCACTGATCAAGTGCGAATCTTCAACTAGCTGAGCACCATCACAGGCCCAAAATATTTGTGGGGTGATGAATTCAGTATCTTTGTAGCTATTGAAATTTGGGATTTGATATCTTGAATGATAAGTGATTTCCAAATCATTTGAGTCTGGATGGGTATGATTTAAAATTTCAATCAGTTGTAAAGAACCAAATTTATCAGTTTTCCAAATTGGAGCTTCCAGGTCATTTTCACCCCATGAATTGTATAATTTGAATGCAGACTCATTATACTGATACTTGTCAAAAAACAAGTTTGCTGGTAAAGTTGTGAATTGGAATAATTGGCATGCATCCGAATCTTGGTATAAGAATGACCAAGGAGATGATGATGATGATGATGATTGTTGTGGATCTTCAGCTGATTCATGATTACTATGAATTTTCAATTTTGGATGCAACCCAATTGGAGTTTCAAATTCATAATGTATTGAAGTTTTTGATGGAATCAATTGATGTCTTGGTTTAACATAAAACATAGTTTTCGTTGGAGGAACGTATTCATTTGGAGAAAGAACTGTACGTAACCCAGATAATTCCAAGTCAAATTGGTTTGGCGATTTCTCTTGCAATAGAGCCAATTCTTTACGAATACCAGTACTTCTTATTCTGAATGGTTTTGTTGGTGTTGTTGTCCATGTCATTGTCAAGCTATCCTTTGGGTTATAGTTTATCTCAAAGTCCGAAATTGTATCGATATCATCATCCACGCCAATACGATACAAGAAGTCTTTAATTGGACCAACAACAGGGGTATTTGGAGCATAATAAGTTGCTGATGTAGCTGTTGAGATAAAGTTTTTGTTATTAAAGTTGATATCAAAGGTATTCTTGAAGAATTCCCCCAGTTTATCCAAAACAGGTTCATAATCGACAGAAGTTGGGATCAGATTTATGAATAAACCAATTTGATTGAAATCTTGTAGAATAACATCTTGGTTGTTACCAATGGACCATTGGATTCTTATTTCATTGAATAATTTGAATATGGACACCAATTCTTGTGGTGCTTGGTGGAAATCAAAAGTGATTTTATCTTGTCTTTTGGTGAAGATTGATTTTGGCAGTTGGATGAAGGATTCTTCAAACTTGACGCCGTTTTGTTCCTGGATGGTTTCCAGTTGTGGAGTGATCAAAGTGATTCTTTGTCTAAACATAATCTCTCTGTGTGTAATGATAATAATAATAATAAATATGAGTGTGAACTGTGAGCACCAATTGGATATGATCAGACTTGAAAGCAACTGAGACAAAGAAAACAAGGACGAAACAAGGCAGATGGGGGAATGTAAAGGAAGGAAAGAATTCAGTCGTGGGACAAGAATATCCTTTTAAATAACGAGACGGAATGCTCTTTTGAAGAAAGGTCTGGTTGGGGCACAGGCAGTGTTGGTTCTGTTGGGGTCCTAGGCAGGGGCGTCAGATCCCACTGCCCAGGCAGATCTGCCGGACAGACAATTCGAAACATGGACCAAGATCCAACTAGATTCAACAGCAGCAAGGGAAAACGACAGAGTGTCTCTTGTTGGGAAGTTGGGGGAGCTGAGGTCTGGTCAGTGGTCAAGTTCTGGTGTAACTTCTGTCTGGCTCTATCAGATTCGTCTTGAATTAGGGTGATGGAATGTTGGAGGTACATACATATAAATTCAATGCCTAACGTTGCTTCTTAAGTGGTTTCATTCTGCGATGGAGGTGCTTTAATAAACTAATTGACTGCTGGACATGGGTGATCAGTGATCATTGATCAGTGATGGCTGGCATGTGGTTGACCAGTATAGTACTTATTACTACTCTGCTACACAATTGATAATACATATTTGTTTCAATGATATGTATAATTCTGTATTCCGTGTGAAGGTTTAGTCCATTACAGTACAGTCACGACTCACGAGTCACCACTCACCACTCACCAGTGTAGTATATAGACATTGATGATTGTAGCTGAAGCTTGTAACGGCCTGTTCAAACTTCAAGTACCAGTATCTGTTTAAATACATGTAGATCTGTGTATGTAAATCTAGTTTAATTTTCTCTTTTCTCGCTAGAGCCTAGCACTGTTAATCGGTTAATCAAGTGAACACAGGCATGAAAAAGCGTAAATCTGTAAAAATCTATAAAGAAGTCTGTATGAATAATGAGAACTTAGAAGCATAAAGACAATAATGATTTGTAGTTACATCCTGTATGTGGTATATTATTTTGTTCCACAGTGGAATTGTATCATAACTCTGTAAGTTGTAAAGCAATAAGCTAGTATATCTATGATATCACACACCGGTATTAATCCCATTCATATACAAAAGAATAATCACTTGAAACCCATGTAACTATAAAGATATGAGGATTATTGCCGAAAGGAGTTAAATATAATTTCAAGACGTGTTTTGTTGATTGATTTCATTATTTTAACCATGGTGATAACGTCAGAGTGCTAAATTTTACATGTGTACCTTAAAAGTTAAGAGACACAGTTACTTAAAAGGGTAGTTTAATTGCAACGGTAAATATAGAAGTTGTGATAAGTCACAAACTTGAGACACGATTACAATGAAATATCAGATTCTACAATGGACAGAGTGTAAGACACAGATATGAGCATATATAAAGTTACCGCATCCAGTAATGTAATTCTTCGTTTGCAAGAGAAAGCTGAGGGCATCAACAGGCACAAGTTGTTGAGAGGTAAAGTTCTATGCATGCAGATCGTTTCTTCTTATTGAGGCTTGTTGGATAAGAGTATTCTCTTGAATCCTTTACATAGTGGTCATTATTATATAGAACTAGCAGTGACTACACCTCCTAATATCATCACCACTAAAGTCTAAACCAACTCCTTCAAGATTGTTTAATTTCCTCTAAACTAGTAATCAGCAATAAGAATATCTCGTAAAACAAAGTCGCGCTGCCATCGCCTCACGTGCCGCTGGCCAACTTCGGAAAACCAAAAAAAAAAAAAAAAAAAAAAATCTGAAAAATGAATTTCAGTCACTTCTCTTAAAACAAAGAAGAATCCTGCTAGTATACTATCACTTTCAATTAATACCACATCGATTGCACTCTGGCTCCCTGGCTATCCATTGGTTGTTTCTCTCATACACCTCCCACACTCTTTTCACACAGCACCCCTTCCAGGAATAGATTCCACTCTTCACATAGCTCCACATACATTCTTTTGTTTATTTTTTTTTTACTTGTCTGAAAACAGCAACAGAACAAGCACAGCTACTAATCTTTATCCACCATCGTTGATACAAGAAATAACACGAAGAAAAGGGTCCAATATATTCAGATCAATACTGCTTCCATCGTCCATTCTTCTTATTCTCCTTCTTCCTCTCATCCTTCACCAGCCATTAAAAGTCAGAGCTGTTCACTCTTTTCATTTTAGTCGTTTGTTCCTTCGCTAAGCGCCATAACCACCAACCAACCAAAACTCGTCCAACTTTGACTCAATAAAAGGACACGACATTCCAACACAGCCAGACCAGATCATACAACTACATCCGTCGAGATTACTCTACAAGATATATCTATTGAGTGTCCATTTCCATTTTTGCTACGTTTACCTTTTGCACTTAATTTGTTGTTTTTTTTTTACGAGGCAAAAAAAAAAATTTTAAATAGGCAGGCTGCTCAGAAGACTTTATAATGCTATCTACTTCAATGCCTACACAACCACCAAGAAGAGGTCATCGTCACAAGAGATCCGCAGCCATAAGTGGTGATTTCGATGCTATGGGAATGAATTTTTTCAATCCTCCTGTCTATGATCAGAAAGCTTCCTCGGTACCAAAAGATTCTTTCCTGCAACCACCTCCACCATTACAATCACAACCATTACAACCACAGCAATTAAACAACAACAGTAATGTCATTTCCACTCCTCGTTTGGTTGTTACTGATGCTGCTAAATTTTCAACTCCATCCCCAAAAAATAATTACAATTCTTCAAATAGATATAGACCAGCTTCTTTCTCAAACACACAGCCATTCCAGCAGCAGCAGCAGCAACAACAACAACAGCAGCAGCAGCAAGCATTATCATTAAGTGTCCCACCTTTATCATCTACTGAAAGCACACCAGAGGATGTCAAGTCTACCCCATCTTCCAATAATAACAACAACAATAACAACAATCAGTTTTATGTTAGTCGTCCAGACTCTTCCCCAGTAAGATCTTTTTCTGCTCATTCAAATTACTACACTTTTGATGTCCCTGATCCTTTGATTGATTTGGACCGTGCTTCTGGTATCTTTCATGATCCAAATTCTTTAATCCCAACAAAAATACAATATAGCAATAAGAACAATAATAATAATAATAACTTTATCAATGATTTCATACCATCAAGTGCATCCAATTTGTTTAATGATGAATCGTCAAATTATAGAATATTACACAGAAGAACTGAATCCGCTCCAGAATTGGAGGATTTTTACAAGTACAAGGTTTTTTCAACAAGTTCAAATAATTCAAAGACAAAAAACTCGGCAATCTTTGAAGAAGAGGATGAAGATGAAGATCATCATCATCATCATCATCATAAAGTGGGTGATTCTGGTTCAGTCTCTGGTGCTGCTTCAACTGCTTCTACACCTTTCCAACAGCAAAACTTTAATCAATCAACAAACAGTGTCAACTCCATCACTAGTAATACTAGTAACTCTGTCAATGGTGCAGCTGGTTCTCACCAAAACAGATTGCAATCCCCTGCAACTGTTCAATCCTGTTCATTAACTTCAACTCCAACTTCAAAGACAAATCCAACTTCTACATCTACTTCTGCTGGTGGTGTCTTACGTCGTGGTCGTGCTTCTGCTGCTAGATATCAAAGTTACTACAATTCATCATTATTATTGTCTAATGCTCTAAGATCTTCAGAAAGTTTGAATCAGTCATTAACACATTCTCCATCATCTTCTATTTTTAATAACAACAACATCATCAATAGCAATAGCAACAGAGGTTCAAAACTAGTGGCTGTCTCAACTTCATCTTCAATTTCTTCTCAGAATTCAAATGTTTCATATGGTTGTTCTCCACCGTCAACTTCTTTATTATCTTCTTCCTCTGCTGTTGCTGCTCCATCCTCTTCTGGTTTCAAGTTTGAATCTAGAGCTTATGAAATGCCTGATGCTAAAGATGATTTTGATATTGAATTGAACAGTAATAATAATAATACCAAGATACTGAACATCCACAAACCTCCTAAAATTGCAATTGCTGCTTCTGTTCCTTCAGTTTCAACATCTTCCCCATGTGCCACTCCAAAGAAATCTACAAAACACAAGAAGTCAAACTCTTTGCTAAACTCCATCAATTCAAAGATTCGTCGTGGTTCTAATTCATCAGCACATTCAAGATCTCATTCAAAAACTCATTCCCACACCACACATTCACGTTCATATTCCAAAGATAATATTGTCACATCTTCTTCTATGCATATGCAACCATCCACAAACACAAATGACTATGATTATGACACAACAATTAATATTAATGATACTAATGCTGCAACTAATAATAATAACACCACCACTAATGAATATGATGTCACTTTAACCCCATCTTTGAACTTTGGTGAACCTGGCCCAGAATTGGATTTAACTACAATGACCCCAAAGTTACGTCGTGATAATGATAATACTAGTGATTTTCTTGCTAATGATTTTATCCCATCTTCTCCATCATATCTATTAAGAACACCACAAAAACAAACATCTACTCCTTCAAAACATTCACATACAATTACACCAAATACTATCAATAATAATGAAAACAAAAAATCACATCATAATGAAAAACATAATACTAACGATACCCAAAAGAAGAAAAGGGTTTTATTTTGGATGAAGCATAATAAATAAGGTATATACATTTATATATAAATACTCAGAATACAATTTTTAGAGATACTAGAAGAATTGTTCTTTTAATGTATGAGTATGTATATATTGCATATTCTGTGCATCTTCAATGCATCTTGTTACATTAATAATGTGGTGTTAACCATATGCTTATGTAATTTTGGCAAATATTGTATAAAACAGATACTTACAATCATTCAAACAAGTTCATATTTGGTAGACATATTTAGCATAGTGCTATCACTATGTATATCCACTTTAATAATCAAATACTCTAATAACACCCACCAATACGACTCCATTTCCACCTCAGCCAGTGGGCGTGCCCGCACCCAACTCCCTCTTCCAATGAAAATTCGGGAAAATCAAATTTTGTGAAAAGCTCTGAAATGAAAATCAACAAAAAAAACACAACTCGTTTCCCTTTAACATAGTATAGATTTAAAAACAAATCAATCAAATCAATCAGAAAAATGGCTTCCCACACCTCCATTGTTAAGTTGTCCGAATTGGCTTTGAGAACCCCAGTCATCAAGTCCATCATCGTCCCAGCTGCTAAGCTTTTCGTTTCCTACGCTGGTTACAGACAATTGGGTCTAAAGTTTGATGATTTAATTCACGAAGAAAACCCAAACATGCAAAAGGCTTTGTCCAGATTGCCAGCTTCTGAAATCTACGCCAGAAACTTTAGAACCTTGACTGCTGTCCAATGTGGTATCACCCACCATTTGTTGCCAGAATCCCAATGGGTTAAGGAACAAGATGATAAGCCATACATATTGGATTACTTGTTGGAAATTGAAGCTGAACAAGCTGAAAGAGAAGAATTGGACAACTTGGAACCAGTTAAGAAATAAGTTTTGGATTAAAGTTATGTTATGATGTCACAACTTTGAAGTCTTTTAACTCAAACCACAAATTATTATTATTATTATCACTATTATTATTATAAATGAAAATTCTACTACAAACAACAACAAAACAACAATATTTTATTTAATTCAGAAGTTCGTGTATATGGAAATGGGCATATTGTATTAAGTTTTGAAAGATTGATTACTTGTCAACTACAAACAACAAAAAAATACATATAAAGAGATACAAAAAAATGATTAGAAGATGTAGAAACTGTATAAACCCCTAATAATGATATTCATCTGTTCTTTCACCAGCAGTGTTTGGGAATCCAATCTTTGCCAAGATAGAATCTGGACCTTCATCTTTAATCAATTTCAATAAAGTTTCATTTTTGGCCAAGATCAACCCAATAATACCAGCACTGTTTATACCTAATTTCACACCATCCTCATTAGTATAATAACCTTCTGATCTTGGTGCCACTAATAACCACTTTCTAGTGAAAACAACGTTGTATGCAACTGGTTTTTCAGAATCTCTTAATATGGTCATTGCTCTTTGTAATAATGAGCTAAATGCTAATGCCAAATAATCTTCTTCAAATAATTCAGAATCCTTTTTAGGCAATGGCAATACAAAATGAGCAAATGGTAAATCTTTGTTTTGTAATGGCTCTTTTCTACTGGTGGCAATGAAAGCATCTTCGCCAGAAACTAGTGCATTTGGAAATGGATTGAAATTTGATGGCAACTTCATAAATTGAATATGTTTATGTGGTTGTGATGCACCAGAATTATCACCACAATTGAAAAAACCAAAGAACTTTTCACCTTTAGATTTACCATCAGCATCCAATTTATTCAAAATCTTAAAACTTGCAAGTAATTCATTTGGTAATAATGGAGACTTTTGAGATTTAAATTCCTTTGTTGTTAATAATAAATGATTTGGAGTTATTGGGAATTTATTCAATAAAATATTGAATTCTCCAGCATAATCAGCAACAACAGTTAAAGCTGGTTCTGGTTCCAAAAAGGGATTGAAATCCTTAGGTCTTTGGATCTGTTCTGGAGCAGCTTCTTGAGTTGGTTTCTTAGCAAGGCCTGGAGCCAAAGTCAAAACATACTCAACATCATCCTTCTCGAAAAACTCACTGGTTGACTCTGTGAAGACAACATCACCATTCTTGTGTGCGCTGTCGTAACGCTCTGTTACCAGCTGGGAAAAGTTATCTGGAAGTTCGAAGGACATTGTGCAATTGTGTTCGATAATAAGAGAAATACATACCATCAATATAAATCCACAGTTATACACCACCAGATTCAATAACAGGGCTACAAAACCATATTTCAATTTCCCATTTGGGTTATTTCCAGTTTGAGACTAAAAATTTAGTCCTGCCTAGCTCTCTGCCTAGCACCACGCGCTTCTAGGCTGAGATCCTGCCTAGCTTCCAGGCGGAACTTAGACGGAGTCAAAACAATTCAATTTTTTTCCAACAACTCCACAAATGCTCGTATAGAGAGCAGAGAACAGAGAAACGATAAACGACCTCTTTGAAAACAGATAAAAGGAGGGGTATCCCGATATATCAATATTGTCGAGTGGATAGGGAGTCTAGAAGGACAATATCCAAGGAAGAAAGAACCGTTTTTGTCTCTTTTAGTGCGTTGTTGCTGCTGCTGCTTTCATTCTCAAACAACAAAATTGAATCATAATCAATATGGACGTTAAAAACAGAATTAGAAATCCTGGTGCCATTCAGATCAACGTCCAAGGTGCTTTCATAGTGGATGATGATCTATATGAAGATAACTCGGCACCAGAGACAAACGACATTGCTTTACCTTTCCAGAAATCAGATATATCACATATTGCTATAGATATCGGTGGTTCTTTAGCCAAAATCGTTTATTTTACATCAAATGAAAGTCATAGCCATGAAGAACTGGGACTAGGTAAAAATAGTTTACTGGATTCTGATAAAGGTGGTTCTTTAAACTTCTACAAGATTGAGACTGAACGAATTGATGAATTTATCAAATTTATTGAGAATCTAATCAAGTTTTATAAGAATAAAAAAATCCATATAATGGCTACTGGTGGTGGTTCTGTTAAATTCTATGATCGATTGAAAAGTGAATTAAACGTGGAAGTTACAAAAGAAGATGAAATGGAATGTCTTATTGGTGGTTTGGATTTTTTCATTACTGAAATCCCAAATGAAGTGTTTATGTATACCGATGCTAATCCAATGCATTTCATTAACCATCAACAAGACCTCGCAACATCCATATATCCTTATTTACTGGTCAACATTGGTTCTGGAGTCTCCATAATAAAAGTCACTGGTCCTTCAGATTCTGATTTTGTTAGAGTTGGTGGTTCTTCATTAGGTGGTGGGACTTTGTGGGGACTATTATCGTTATTAACTGATGCTGAAAGTTATGATGAGATGCTTTCAAATGCTGCAGTTGGTGATAATTCAAACGTTGATATGATGGTTGGGGATATATATGGTGCTGATTACAACAAGATTGGTTTAAAATCTACAGCTATTGCCTCTTCATTTGGAAAAGTTTTCAAAAAGAATTTTAGAAAAGATAAGACAAAGTTTAAAGCTACTGATATCAGTAGATCTCTACTATATGCAATATCAAATAACATTGGTCAAATATCCTACCTACAGGCCAAAATTCACAACATCAAAAACATTTACTTTGGTGGGTCCTACATCAGAGGTCATCCACAAACAATGAATACCCTTTCCTATGCAATCAACTTTTGGTCACAAGGTGAGAAGAATGCATACTTTTTGAGACACGAAGGTTATTTGGGTGCTCTTGGTTCGTTCTTAAAGAGACAACCTTCTGGATGGGGGAGAAAAAATTCTTTGACTCTTGATGATAAGTCAAAAAACATGGCTAGAGAAATGCTTCTGCAAAGTGTAGATAATAAGAATAATAATAAGGAGCAGTGATTTGAATTATCATTATATAATTATGGGAGTGAGATTATATTTTGCATGTATTGTATAATATTATATAGATGAAATATAGATTTGGTTTTGAGATATTGTAGTACTCATGTATTATATTAATCTAAATATTTAACAGTTGACGTAATTTCTGGATACAGATAGATATTGGATCTTCTAATGAATTATCAGAAGCATTTGTAGAATTGGATAATGAGACAATGTTTTCTAACACGGTGTTTGTAATGCCAGGATATTGTAAAGATTCAATCTTTAAATCATCATTTCCAACAAGTGATGGTTGTAACTTTAATGAACATATCTTTCCAGGTAACAATTTAAATTCAAATTGTATTAATCTTTCATCTGTATTGTAATGGAAGTTTTGGATATTACTTATTTGTTTCCATATAGATATCATTAACTCTAGTTTAAACTGTGTGAGTTCTTGTTGTTGTGCCTTGCTTGGATCATTATTTGAAGTGTTTGCCATCAGCTCAATAATCTTATTTAATTTGATTAATTCTTGATTTTTCTTATTTAAGGCTTCTTCCTGTTGTTTGATAATCTTTAACTGTGTTTCCTTTTGTTGTTTTAATCTGTTCAAATCTTGAGTAAGTTTGTTGGTTTTTTGTAAACTTATAGTCAAAGATTTTTCAACATCATTATCATTATTACTCAATTGTTTGAATACTTCTGGGTTCTCTTTCCATAATTGTTCTAGTTTATTAAAATTTGGATCTGATTTTTCAGTTTGTGAAACTTGCAATTGTAACTCTTCAACTTTAACCTTATATTCATTCAATCTATGGATTTTCATATTAAGCTCTTCAATCTTTTTTCTTAATATGGTATTACTTTTAAGATTCTCAACAATCTTATTATCCATTTGATCCAACAGTTTATCAATCTTTTCAGCCTTCAAATTCAACTCTTGTGTTATCAATTTCCCTTGTTCTTGTAAATTAGAAACATCTGCAGGTGTAATATTTGGTGGTGTTGATTGTAAAATTGATCTTAAAAACTTTTCTTTAGCTTCTTGTTCCAAAAATAAAAACTTGAGCCTTTCGAATTTATCCATATAAGTGTCTAGTTTCTCGTCAAGTTCTCGTGGGTCATATTGGGCATTGGTAGTATCATTACCAATAGTAACACCATCATCAGCTTTGCCAAAATCACGGTTAAACTGTGTTATTGAACGGTTGAAATCCTCTTTTGCTGTAGATAGATTGGTGTTGTTGATTAGTGTGAATATATCAGATAGCTTATTTGTCTCTCTTTCCATGGTGAATATGGTTCTTCTTGTCTTTATCAATGTTTACGCGTCTGTTTTATGTTTGTTTACGTTTGATGTTTTACGCGTTTGTTTATTTTTCATTTTTATTCCATCAACACATTTTGAAGTGGAAAAGTGAACCCATCTGATCAGACTGACAAATCAGGAAACACAGGTTGGTTTATATTTATATTAAATTACTAGTCAATAATCATATATGAAGATAAACAAATAAACAATCAAGTATACACTTCAACCCCAGATATAACCAACAATCAAACCAACCAAAGAAGCCAGAACAACACGTAGAACAAATTCCCTTCGAACCACATCTCCAACTCTTCCAGTTCTACGAAACCAAACACGTGGAACCAAGATCCATCTTAGTAGATTCAGGTTAAATTTGGTGACTGGCGGATACTTTGATTCAAAAGCTGGTTCAATCCAGTAAGGTTCATTCATGTAAGCCCTATTGTTACTGAAAACATCAAAACTCTCTTTCCCGTGATATTTACCATACCCTGAAGTACCAACACCACCAAATGGTAAGGAAGAAATACCAACATGAACCATGGTATCGTTGAAAATAACAGCACCAGATCTAATGGTTTGAATCAACTTTTGTTCCCCTTTGGAGGTGGTGAAACCATATAAAGCCAATGGAGTATCATGGTGTCTTTGAACTAATTCAACCGCATCTTCTAAAGAGGTATATTTAATAATTGGTAATAATGGGCCAAATAATTCATCCTCCATAGAAGAATCTTGGAAATCAGCATCTAGTAACAAAGTTGGTGGAATGTATAAAGATTCTCTATCCAATTCACCAAAAGAATGAACTTCGGCCTTGGTAGTTTCCAATATCTTTGCTAATCTATCAAATGCTCTAGTGTGAACAACATGTGGGAAATTTTTTGAAGAAACGTTTGGATAGAATTTTTTGATGTATTTCTTTAGAACTTCAACCAATTGTTGATATTGAGAAACATGGACAAGGATGTAATCAGTAGCAACACAAACTTGACCAGCATTGTTAAACTTACCAAATATGATTCTCTTTGCAGCAGTGTCTAATTGAGATTGAGACAAACTTTCAGTGACAAAAGCTGGAGATTTACCACCCAATTCCAAAACAACTGGGGTTAAAGTTTCAGCAGCCTTCTTTGCAATGATTTTACCAACAACACCACTTCCAGTGTACAAGATCAAATCAAATTTCTCTTCTAATAACGCAGAAGTCTCATCAATACCACCATTGACAACTTTAAAGACTGATGGGTCCAACGCGTCTCTCAATATATCTGTAATCACCTTAGCGGAATATGGAACCAACTCTGATGGCTTCAAAACAACAGTGTTACCAGCAGCCAATGCACCGAATAATGGTTGTAAAGATAGTAAGAATGGGAAATTGAATGGTGCAATGATCAAAACAACACCCAATGGACTCTTTATTGTGCTAGCATTACTGAGCAAGAATGGTAATGGGATTGGGGAAGCCCTCTTTGGTTTAGCCCATTTTCTCAAGTTTCTCATAATAAACAATAAGTCTGCGTAGACAACAGAAAGCTCTGCAATATCAGCTTCTGCATCTGACTTGTTTAGATCCTTGCGTAGGGCCTCTTTGATCAAATTTTCGTTGTCTTTTAAGGCAAAGTAAACATTGCGAAGTTGATCTAATCTGAAGTCCAGTGGCAAGGTCTTGCCCTTATGAAAAGATGAACGTAGTGTAGAAACCTCCCCTGGGATATCGCTTATCTCTGTGTACTCTAATGGCATGATGTTTTCCTCTGGTTAATCTCGTCAGTATCGTTTATATCGCTTGTGATGGTTAATGTGGTGTTTCTGTTTTTGTTTTTGCTCCGTTAACTGAAAAGTTGGTGAAGTTTGGGGAAGTTGTACTTTTATGAATTTACACCAGTTCACCTTGATGATTGAGAGATTAGGTAATGGTTATGCTATTATGCTTATTACTCTAATACAATGATTAAACTATGAAACTCTTCTCAGAAAACGTCTTTTAAAATATGCTTGCTATATACATAATGGAGCATGATGAAGAGAGGGAAAGAAATGAAGAAAAAACCAAAAAAATAAAAGTCAAAAGGTCAATGGTGAAAACATAAAACATAAAACTATAGTCATACAATATGGGTCAAAAGAAAAGGAAAATGGAAAGGCAAAAAAATGGACGAAAATGAGTAAAAGCAGCAAAGAAAAATAAAATATGTATGAAAAAAAAAATAAAACAAACATCATCTAATGTACATGGGGCTGGGTGCCTTTAGTGTTCTGTCTTTATGGGTGTATTCACCCTGGTTTTGTTATTAACTGATGCATTTGGTGTGGGTGACTGTTGGGTCCGAATTCCTTGGTTAACATTGTTGTTAGAATTGGACCGGCTTTGTTGTTTTGTATTATTAATATTATTGACATTATTGGTGTGATTAACATTATTTGGATTATTATTATGATTGTGAGTTGTGTTATTATTGTTATTGGATGCATTTTTTTGTTCTAACTGTGCTCTATGTTGTTGTAATCTCTGTAATTGTTGGTAATATAGCTGTTGTCTTTGATGAATAATTGCCTCTTTTAACGTGTCATATGCTTTAGATAAAAGCATACCACCAAATCTTATAACCTGGGTATCATTTGAAATGGAGTTTAATTTCGATGGATCATCACTGAATGGTTCATTTTCTGCATCTAATGGCTTTTCATCACAATCATATTTCCAACGATCTTCAAATCTAGCCTTGGCATCAATCATGTCCACATCAGTATCGTCCTCCTCTTGATTATCATTATCATCATCATCAATTGGTTTTCTAATCAACCCCTTTCTATCAATATAAACTAAACCACATCTACCAACTCTTTTACGAAGAGTCATCACTGGATCACTTGTATGCACAGTCTTTTGGTATAATGGATTATAATGTTCAGGAACAAATTTCTCCAATCTTCTTTTCCCATCGTTTAAATTCAATAAAAGAGCATCTTTGTCATTTTCTAATGAACCTTTTTCAATGTATTTATTGATATTTGGCAAATAACCAAGACTTTGCGCATCAAAGAATGAAGTTGTGATTGAAGAGTATGGAGTATGAGAAGGATCAATTATATTCTCATTTGGTGCACTGATATCAAATAATGGATTATAAGCATCATCAGTAAGATTTGTAAACCCAACATCCGCAAGTCTTCTCTTTTTCAATTTTTCTTCAACAAACTTTTGCATACCAACATCTTTGTTGTTCAAGACATGTTGAACAGTTTCCAATTCCATATCTGGAATCTTAGAAGGTGGTAATTTAACATAAGGTTGAAATTGCTGAGGTGTATCTGAACCAGCCAGATCTTGTGCAACGCCATTAGCATGAAGTGCAGAACCATTAGCACCACCATTGGCTTTACCTCTATCTTGGACATTAGCATTATTACCAACTTTAGACAAGCCTTTCTTCTTCTCATCAACAGGTGGAGGAGGAACAGGTTTCTTCTTTTTATGAGCAACCAAATCTTCATCAGAATCATTGATACCCAATTCACGTTTAACATGTTTAACTTTACATCTCAATTCAAAGATTTCACGTTCCGTTTGTAATGCTTCGAGTCTCTTCAGTTCACGCTGAGCCACTAGGAATGCCAATTCTCTAGTTTGTTTTAGCTCTTGATAAAGCTTAATCAACTTTTCAGAATTTTGTGTATCAGCTCTTCTTGTTTTTCTTTGTTGTCTACCAACACGTTGTCTAAAACAAGCATAAGCATCTGTATCATCATCAATAAACTTAAGCATTGGAGTGATCGGTTTCCCAGATCTTTCAATTTTTCTAGTTTTAAAATGTTGATAAACTTTTTCACCATACTTTTCAACAAGAACGTTTATAGATCTAATCTTTTTAGCCATATTTTCATCCAATAATGTAACAAACGGCTGAACTTTTAGTTCACCGGACAATTGTTTATACATTTCTTTCGGGCTTGTTCTTTCAAGTCTTAAAACAGCAACATGGATATCAGTTAAAGACATGATTTGTTCAGGATCTGTTTCCAAAAACGGTTGTTTCTCTGCAATGATTTTTTCAAATCTTTCCATTAAAACTTCAAACTCATCCTCAGTAAGCTGGTCAATTTTCTGTTCAATTAACTCCTTATTCAACTGTTCAAGAAAGGTTTCATCAACTTCATCCATATTATAAGTGGAACTGACATAATCTTCAACATGGCAAGACGATTTGATGTATGACTTTGGTTCGTGGAATTTCCCAGTATAATATTTAGCAGCCTCATCCCAAACTTTGGAAGCATCTGGAGTTGGAATACTAGCTTCTGAAGTTGACGTTATACCAGTTTTCTTCAAGATTTTTTTCAAATGAACTTCCTCTTCTTCATTCTTCTCGACACCAGTTTCAATCTCTTGCAAATCACGCTGTTGTAGGTCTGCATTGTCAATGTCTGATATCTGCGACTGCTTGAATATCTGTAGCGTCTGCTTTGTCGATATCTTTCTCTGACGAAATCTATTCCCAGCAGAAGAAGGTACCACAGCCATATTGTTTTACCCTCTCTCTCTCTGTGCTTATACAAATTCAATTCCGACTGCCGAAAAGGGAAAACTTTGTGCAATTTCAAAAAAGGAGCAACCGACCCTCTCAACGTTGTTTCGTGCTGTTCTTGTCGGGGCTGCGCTGGGCGTGTTAGGGGGCGGAGGGTGTTAGAAATCAACAAAAACCGGCAAAGACACCACTCTTCTTGTTTGTTGTTCAGTTGTGCGTTGAAAGCTGTTCTGTTCTGGTTTGTCTGGTTGTGTTGTTGATGGAGTTGAGCTCGTCGGGTGGCAAAAAATTTTATGCGAAGTTTTTCAGACCGGAACTCAGTGTGCTGCGCGTACCGTGTCTGCTGCCTGTTTGGGTTCCTGCACGGCGGGTATTGGCAGCGTAGATTGGGCTATTGTTGGATAGCAGGATTGTAGAGAATATCGTGAATGAGTAATTTATATAGTAAAGTGGTGTATGATGGGGTGTCATTAAATCCAGGAATAATAATATTATTACAGTGCTTAAAAAGAAAAGATCGTTTAAATTATCGCTTTCCAATTATAACTTGCACATTTTCATGTCAAGAGACATGAAAATGTATAATGCATATAGACGCAGCATTCTTTAAATGAACAAACAAATTTAACAGTTCTAATAAAGTATCGTGTGTTTAAAGGGTATTGGAACAATACAATATGGATATTTTCATAAGACCTTCCTATGATTGTGTTTTTCTTCCTCAAATTGCACGCTTCTATTATCTTATACTGAACTTAAGGTTGACAATAAACTCAATAATACAATAGTATAAGAGAACCTTTAGATTTCTTTACAAAAGTAATTGGGTGCTATAAACATTTGTATTTCAAAATATTAACCTATTATTTTTTTCCTACTATATTTTGGAAATAAATTTTAATCTTTTTCCAACATTTTTCTTCATCTTCTACTTGCTAGTTATTCCAACTTAAACTAGATACTGATCTGAATAACTAAATATATACAAAATCCCTTTATTCCAAAACATAAAACCAAAGCCAATCTATAAGTATATAAACATATTAATCCAATATGAGGATGTTTGAATTTAATTTCTTGCGTGACCATCATTCCCTTGTTTTCTAATACTTCAATTTGATATTATATTGGAACTGACTAATTCCTACTCATACTAAAGACCTCTAAAATTGTTAAATCACAAGTGTGTACTTCTTTTAATAATTAAAAACAAAAACTAAATATGATAACATTTATCAAAATAATTTGCAGGTTTCAAAAGATGTAATTGATGATTTTGAATAACAATTAAGAAATTAAAATAAATGGTAAACAAATTATAATAAACACTATTAATTCAAATTCCCATCTGGATGTAAATGGTGTGATTAGTATACAAATTACAAATTAGTCATATAAGGTGCACATCTCTTGCAGCAGTAAATTTAATTAAAGTAAATAAATATGATTTCATACTATGTCATATATTCTAGGTTCAAACTTTTTGACAAATTTATAAAATCAAGATCTTATATGATCTTATGATCAGCAACTAGTATAAATTGGAAATATTACAAACGTCACAAACGTCAAATTAGTTCTGTAAATAACTAATGGTTATTATAATAAATAATATATTAATTAATAATTTTATTTTTTTTTTTGGTTTTCAATATACGCCGGCTAATATTATATAGGTGTAGATTTGAAAAATTTAAAAAATATAAGGATTTAAATATGAAATAAAGTTAAAAGAGCTAATATCAATTAATAGAAGATTGAAATAACTTGAATTCATTAAAATAAAAATGTTAATTAAATATAATAATTAATATATTATATTAATTTAAAAAATGTTTTTCCAGCTGGGCAATGAAACTTACAATTTTTGCCTTAATTAAACTTATTTAAAATTCCCTGGCCGCGGCCGGGCCGTCGGTCGAATTATAATAATTATATAGGTCATGTTGGTATATAATTTTGTACTAAGTATAATAGTACTAGCCGTAAGCTCACAATATATATATATATATATATATAGCTAGTGTTTATTTTATGCAGGAATGATTTTATAATTAGTATCTAAAATATTTTTAATCAAGCGAATTCATTAACCACGGCCCATGTTGAAAAACAAACAAAACAACTTAACAAAAAATACAGGAAAAAAGGCCGTAGATATTTGGATCATAACAAGCTTTAGCCATTGATAAATATAGAAATGAGTTTAGTTATATCTTTCTATATAAAAATTTCTTAAAACATGCGTTATAGTACAAATATGAAGCGAAAAAATCCAAATCCTGACGATTAAGCTTTCTAATTGATGAACTAAGCTATTGGTTGAAGTAGAAGGATGTAATTTAACCATTTTAAAATAATAAAATTTATCATTGCCCATTAAGTCCAAAATAATGAGTGTTTAATAATCAAATAGTTACTCAATCTCGGTACTACATAGTACATACACATATATTCTGATCCAAATTCAAACAATCATGCAATATCATGCAAGAACCCAAGTACAACAAGGAACGGCGCAAAGTACTAATCTAAAATTCACCTCGAAACGGCATGTGTAATACGTCAAAGTTCAAACAGAATACCACAATTCACGTAACACTATGTGGCTGCAGAACCACATAAAATATACAAAATTATAACACAAATGGGTACTTTGTGGCTGCTTGCTGCTTGAATGTTGTCCAATGATTCATAATAGAGGTAACCCTTTATGTACCGGGTTTTGGATCTACAATAATAAATTAAGAACTAAAGATCTCCAGATTTCAATATTTCAGACTTCAGCTTGAACTTTGAATTCATATAAATTTTAGTATCAAGAATCAAGATTCAACATGGCGTCGAGAGATAAAAGTCATGTACTAAAATCTGAAGTTACAGAATCATCAATTATTGATGATCATTCTAGTGATGCTGCAAATAATAATCTTGATGAAGAACTTAAGTTACAAAAAATCATGACCTCAAGACATTTGTTCATGATTTCAATTGGCTCCGCAGTTGGGATGGGTTTATGGTTGGGTGTTGGTGGTTCATTACACAAGGGAGGCCCAGTTGGTATATTTATAGGATATTTAATTTCTGGATCAATTGCGTGGAGTTTAAACATGTCAATTGGAGAGATTGCAACCCTATATCCTGTGTCATCTGCATTTCCAAGATGGACCGCTCAATTCATTGACCCAAGTTTGGCAGTAACTGTTGGATGGATGCATTGGTGGGGGAATATGATTGGTGCGTCCAATGAATTGGTTGGTATTGCAACTGTTATGAAATTTTGGGTACCAGATATAAATCCTGGTGTTTGGATCACAGTTGCCTTTGTTTGTTTGATCTTTGTGCATGCGTTTGCTATTCGATTATTTGCAGAACTTGAAAGTTTAATGTCTGGTGTTAAATTTATTTGGGTTATAGTAGCAATTATAATTATGATTGTTATTAGTGCGGGAGGCGCACCAAAAGGTAATCCTGTTGGTTTTCAATATTGGAGATCTGAACCTTTTAATAATCATGGTTTTAAAGGGTTCTTAACAGTTTTACCAACCTGTGTGTTTGCAATGGCTGGTATTGAGATCATTGGATTAGTAGCTGCAGAATGTAAGTCACCAAGAAAATCTGTTCCCACTGCTGTTAAATCAATATGGATAAGAATTGGACTTTTCTATATTCTTGGTTCATTTGTGGTAACCATAGTGATGGATCCTAACAATGCTCAGCTCTTGGGTGGATCTGGTGTTAATGCATCTCCTTTTGTCATTGCTACTCAAAACTCTGGGCTACCTCGATTTGCAGATGCTATGAATGCAATCATTCTGATTTCCGTGTTTAGTTCTGGTAGTGCAACTTTTTATGGTTGTCCAAGAATCTTGTTAGGTCTAGTTCATTTAAAGATGGCACCAAAAGTTTTAGGAAAAGTTGATAAACATGGAAGACCATGGGTTGGATATTTATTTTCAGGAGTCTTGTCGGGTGGATTAGCATATATCAATTTGAATTCATCTGGTGCTGTTGTGTTTGGATGGTTTTCAAACCTGTGTTCATTAGTTGCATTGTTGTTGTGGAGTGTTATCTTCATAGTCAATATTAGACTAAGAAAAGCCTGGGTTATCCAAGGACGTGATTTGAAAGATTTACCTTGGAGAAGTAGATTCATTCCTTACACTGCATGGTACGGTTTATTTTGGTCAATATTAATCGTAATTATTGAGTTTTACTTAGCAGTATGGCCATGGCATGATGTCTCTTCTGCAAGAACGTTTTTTGCAAATTATGTTTCAATAGTTCTGATGATTGTGATTTATTTGGTTTCAAAGATTTTCTTCTTCAGAGGCCCACTATTAATTCCTTTGAATGAAATCAACTTGGAAAAAGATTGTGCCATCTATGATGATGAATATTTTGCAAATGAAGAAAAAGACCATGGTGTCTTTAGAGGTGGATTATATGATTTGACGCATGCAGTGAAAAGATACATTCGATAACAACTAGGTAACTAGTTATAATAAGTATAACTGAGAAAAGCACACTGAAAAGGGTGATCTGATCTTACTACTCAAAAATTAAAATGTCATATAAAAAAGCATTTGCAGCTTTATAATCTAGATTGTGCTTAAAA
This sequence comes from Liangdongia berthetii, assembly GCA_030564525.1. Taxonomy (NCBI): domain Eukaryota; kingdom Fungi; phylum Ascomycota; class Saccharomycetes; order Phaffomycetales; family Wickerhamomycetaceae; genus Liangdongia; species Liangdongia berthetii. The sequence continues at coordinate 31,278 of JAJLVX010000424.1, read as the reverse complement.
TAGTTTTATATATATCCAGCACTTTGACAACTTGCTTTTGAATTGTAATGTAATTGCCAACAATTTGTTTGAATTCTTTCAATAATTCATCATTTAGAATGATTTGGTTGGTATTCATATTCAAATTCAAATTAGTTAAATCATTACTTTTTAGATTCACAATCTCAAAGAATGACCAATTCTTACGCAACTTTTCAATTGTGGTTAAATTCAAATCAGTCTTATTCAAGTCAATCTTCTTGATTAAATGATTTTGATACCAATCCAATATGAATTCCAATGAATTATGCAAAATCTTAAAGTTTTCAATGATTCTAGAATTCTTTAGTTCGGCTCTATTGATGTTGACAAGATTCAAATCACTTGGAAGTTGCACACTTGTAGTACTGGAAGTCAATGCACTAATAAGTTGCTTGTTTGGTTCCAAATAGTTAGTCAATTCATTCAACAATTCTTGATGAACTTCTTCAATTTTGTCTTGGAACTTGTTTATCAATTTAAATGTTATACTGGAAAATTCATTTCTAAACTGTAGTGAAGTGTTTAGAATTGCACAAATTTCATTAAAAAATCTTTTGAAAACAACACAAAACTTGAAGATTTTATCATTTGTTGGTAAAAGAGCACTTTTATAATCAAGTGTGATCAATTCATCTGCTGGTTCAAATACTTCTAATGGATCCATATCATCAACTTCATCATAATAAAAGGAAATAAATGATTCTTCAAGTAACGGTAAAAACTCTTTATTCATAAATTCATTGAAAAACTTTACTGGTAAATCTTTGTTTTCTTGAACCAATAGTTGGGAACCTTGAATAAACAACAAAAATGGTTCTAATATCATTCTCATATTAAAAATATTTGCCGGAATGATTCTAGATTGTTTCAAAAATTTGACATCTTCAATATATGGAGAGGAAATTTTGGAAGAATCATTAGAATTCACAAAACCAGGGAATAGATCTTGTAACACCAGTTTCAACTTGTTTGTGTTATCCTTATCGTAGTCAACTTTGTAAAATTGAAACAAAGGATCATTATTTGAGTTTGATACCAAGGTATTATTTAATGAGCTTGATGTTGTCAATCTTGCACCCAATGCTGTGGATGAGTTTTCATTTGAAATGTAAGTCAACATAAAGTTCTTAATTTCATCTTGTAATAAAATCCATAGTCTTTTGAAGTTGAATGTTCTGGTGTCATCTTCCTTGACAGAAGATCTAAATTGTATAGCATCTGGGTTAGATTTTTCCAATTTCTCTATAACTTCCATAATGACTTTAACACTTTGGAAAAAGAATAATAATTTCTGAAAGAAATTCCAAAATAGATCTTGTAAAACAATTGAACTTGAATTGTTTGTACTCACAGCTTCTTCTATTCTTAATTTGTGGGATAAATTATCATTGTTGCGTGTCTTTGAGGCAGCAGCAGAAGCCATGTTCAAGTTGGAACTGTTTAAATATTTTATCAACTTTGCATGTCTCAGTCTGGTATCCTCAACGACTCTGTTAACCAATTGGTTCAATTCATTCACATTTCTTTGGATGATAATATCCACAGCAGTTGGTAATTTATCTAGTTTATAAATGATTGATAACAAATGATATACTTGATTGAAAGGATTGCTATCATCATTCATGGAAATATCATCAAAATCATCATCATTAACCAGAATATCATTGTCAGCATCATTGCCAGTGCCATTGATATTTGAATTGCCTGCAGTTCTCAAAGTTTTCAAAAATGTTTCAACATTAGCATAATTTACAGAAGCCGTTTCAGAAATATCAATCTTAATTGAATTGACCAAAAACTTTTCAATGCTGGAATAATTTTCAGAAGTTTCACGAAATGCTTCAGTAACACAATTGAAAGAATCAAATTGTCTTTTGGAATAAATGATGCTATGTATTTCTTCCATCAAGATTTCAAACAACTGTTCCCTTTGACCTTCGTAATAGGACTTTAAATTGTTTAATGCTGGAAGTTCCCATAATCTATATGTATTTGCCTTTTGGAACACAGTATATAACAGTTCCTGTGATTTAGGATAGTTCTTGCCATTTATAGCGTCTTCCAATTCAGTTGGCGTTTTCTTTAAATACTCAATGGTGTCTAATATTTCAATCATATTGTTATATGTCTTGAGGTTTTCATTCATAGATGATAATTTATTTGTGTTTTGTTGTTCAGCAATAGAGTCTGTACCAACTAATGTTGATTTGATATTAGAAATGGTTTGCTGAGCATTGGTCAAATTCTCGACAACTAATCTATAAGAACCAACACTATCATTAAATGCTTGAAAATGTTCATTAACAGCCAAACTTAATCCGTTTGATATTCTTTCTCTTAATTCGACAAATTCACCATGTCTATGCGCCAACCCAACCGATGTGTTATCCAATAATGGGAGTGCAATGTCCAACGGATTCGCTTCCTCGGTAGTTGTTTGTTTCCAGTATAATTCAACTTCAGACAGTAAAGCTAAAACACACACACAAGTTCATGTTAGTTTACAGTTTGCTACCTCAATGGGATATAAATGTTTCTTTCATACATTGTAAATTGTCCAACGACTGTTCCATTCTGTGAACCTGTTCTTCATTTGTTTTGTTAACCGAAAGGCCACGGCCTCTTCTTCTAGGAGCCGGAACTTGCAGAGACATTGCTTCAAACACAATAATTGCTTAAGATGTCAACTCGAACCTTTCTGCCTTTATCCTTTACAATTGACTTTGTTTACCTTCGTTTGATACTACTTGACCTTTCAATTTCGAGATCCCTTGAAATCCGGTATCAACACACCCTCGTAAATCAATTGAATTCCGGCCAACTTTGGCTGAGTGACACATGAGTTCTCAGTTCAGTAGTAAGTACTAAAGAAGATTAAAGATCAAATGGTGGTATAATGGCTATATGATTTATTAATGGAATTGTTCATTTTCAAATTAATTTCGAAATTCATTCTAAGACCTGGACCCTGGTTTTCTATCTAGAGACCAGCTGCCGTCTAGGTGCCCATTCAATTGATAAGATTCAAGAATAAAGATTCGAAAGTACCCTTGTGTCTTTGACCGACCCATCTCTATCAAATAAAAGCTTGAAAAATAATGAATACCACTATTGAAATCCTCGGAGTCTCACCAATCCAACTAGTATGTCTATTTATCATTGTTGTTTACACTTTTCATCGATTTCCTCTGCTTTCCAATTAAACGCATACGCAGCTGCATAACTCCCAAACGGGACATTTTGCTTGTTCATCGAAGTGAAAAAACATAGGCTACTCACTTTTGGTGATGTAGAATCTTCAAAATACTGATATTGACTGGTATTTTATACGGATACATTCATTTGACATACTTTAACAGTTTATCTTTTCCTTTCTTAATTTACAAGTCAAGAAAAGGAGTTTTCAGGATTCACCTATATTCAAGTTTGCACTTCTAACCAAAATGTCACGAGTTGTTAACATCACCTGGGACTCAACAAGCTCAAAGAAACTGGCCACTGTCTTGACAGTTGCTGGATCAGATTCATCTGGAGGTGCAGGTATTGAGGCTGACATCAAGGCAATCACTGCTAATGGTGCCTACGCATTGACTGCCATTGCTGCGCTGACTGCACAGAACACAACGGGTGTCTTTGGTATCCAGGAAACACCAAAAGAATTTTTAGAGAAGATCTTGGAAGCAGACTTTAGTGACGTTGATATCGACGTTGTCAAGACTGGTTTACTTACTGTTACTGCAATTGACTTGTTAGAAAAGAGTTTGTCTAAATACCATGCTGGTAAACCATTGATTGTTGATCCGGTTTTAGTTGCAACTTCTGGTGCAGAATTGGCTGCTGAAGAGGCATTGATTCATAGTGTGGACAAGTTGTTCAGAAAAGCGACCATTGTCACTCCAAATACGATCGAAGCTCATGCTATTTTAAGACTACTGAACCAAGATTTTGAATTCAAAACTTTGGATTGTATGAAGAAAGCTGCTAGAATTATCCAAGAAAAGACTGGTTCTGTGAATGTTTTGGTTAAAGGTGGTCATATGCCATGGAATAGTGCTGGTGCTAAAGCTGAAGCTGGCTCTGAGTGTTATTTGACAGATGTTTTGTATTCTTCTTTGGATGAATCTTACACTGTTTATAAAGCTGACTATATCATTTCTGAAAATACACATGGTACTGGTTGTACATTAGCCTCCTCAATTGCTGCCAACATTGCAAACGGTCACCCAGTTAAATCTGCTGTTGAGTCAGCAATTAGATATGTTCGCGGTGCTATTTCCACCACTGTCAAGATTGGTCATGGTAATGGTCCACTAAACCATGTTTATCACATTGTTCCAATTCCATCAACTACGATTCCAAACAAAGGTCTGTTCCAAGAGGGTCATTTTACTGAATTCTTGATTAATCACCCGACTGTTGCTCCTCAGTGGAATGTCTATACTCACCACCCATTTGTTTCTGCTTTGGCTACTGGTAAACTACCAAAGTACAAGTTTGTTCACTACTTGAAACAAGATTACGCTTACTTGTTAAATTATGCTCGTGTTCATTCTTTGGCTGCTAGTGTTGCACCAGATATGGAGTGCATTGAAAAGGAAAGTGCTATTTTAGGTGCAATTTCTCGTGAAATGTCTCATCATATTTCCAAGTTGGGTAAGCATGGTGTTACTGACTTATCATCAATTAAGAAGAGTGGTGCTTGCAGAGAATATGCGGAATACTTATCAAATGTTGCCAAAACTGGGGATTGGTTAGATATCCAAGTTGCATTGTCTCCATGTTTATTTGGTTATAGATATGCAGCTGAAAATGTTGAAGTTCAGACTGATGATTTAGAATATCAAGATTGGTTGAATGATTACAGATCCGAAGATTACAAGAACGCAACAATTTTAGGGAAAGAGACTCTTGAACAACATTCTGTTGGCATTGATATGGAAAAGACTTTGAAACTGGTCAAAATCTTTGGTGATGTTGCGACTCTGGAAGTTAACTTTTGGAATGATGCCCTGTTATACGAAGAATGAGAATAAGAAACATATAAAACAGATCGTTATAATATATTATAATAGATACTTAATAAATAAACAATAATAATTTATAATGGCAAACCCAATGCTTCTCTTTGAGTTTTGGAGTTTGGATCATAGTATGGAACTTCAGCTAAAGAACTAACTCTGATACCATGTCTACCACCTTCCAAACCATAATCCCAAGTGGCATTATGTTGACTAACTCTGTTATCCCACAAAGCAGAAACACCATGACCTTTAGTAGTAGTACCCCATTTGAAACGAACTTGAATATCCAAATTTTTTTCATAAACATCAAACAAGTAGTTTAAAATCAAATCAGATTCTTCTGGTTCCAAACCAACAATTCTTTGAGAAAATGGACGACTTAAATATAGGGATTTCCAACCAGTAACTGGATGAGTTCTAACCAATGGATGTTCTCTCGTAATTGGAACAGGACCACTCAATGTATCATTTCTATCCAAATATGTGTTCATGGATCTTTGAACAACAGTTTTCCCTTCCAAAAACTTTTGCAAAGCTGGACTTAACTTGTCAAATGCACCATATCCAGAAACCCAAGATGTATCACCACCAACTTCTGGTAAAGAATCATTATGTAAATGTGTAACTCCAGGTGGTTGTAATTCATGAACCAAATCACTATGCCAGACACCAGCACCAGTTTTGGTTCTTTTGAAGTTATACTTGTACTTTTCTGTATCTTTTATTTGCAATTCTTTCCAAATAAGTTGAGCACCTGGTAATCCTGGAACATGTGGTAATTGAGCATGAACTTCAACCTTGCCAAAGAATTGACCAATTTCCAGTTGCTTCTGTGGAGAAAGATCTTGATCTCTAAAGAAAACAACAACTCTTTCGGCAATAAGTAAAGCTAACTCATCCAACTCTTGCTCATTCAACTCAGCCAATTGAACACCAACTAGTTCAGTTCCAACATATTTGGTCAAATGACGAACTTCTTTGACTTTACCAAACAAAGCTTTCTTTTCACGATCAGCAGTTTTACCTCTTGGGATGTATTCATGTTCTGTGTTTCTAATATTTGTGGCATCATCAATATATATTGGGATTTTAGAACTTGGTGGGAATTCTGGATACCCTTTAGATAGATCAATACCTGCTTTTGAATATCTTATTTTTGTGTTTTCTGGCAAATATTTCGACAAGTCACCTCTTTCAAATCCACCTTTTGCTCTATTTGCGACATCGATGGATAGTTTTGAAGTCTTAACGTTTAGGGCATTAACAAGCTTCTCAACTTCCTCTTCTTTAGTGATAACTGCTGTTGTTGACATTGTATGCTCCTTAGCGGAAAGAACAAAGTTTAAGTTTGAGTGTAATAGAGGATTGGAAGCTTTTTATAGTACATACCGGTTGCAGTTCTCAAGAAGTGATTTGAGGTCAATGAAGCGGAAGCCACCACATTTACGCTTATCTATTTCAATTTTCAAGAAAGGATATCATGTGTACAGTTATTTCAACACTGCAGGTTTATTTTTGTATCAAGACAGCTTTAACCAATATACATTCTTAATCTTTTAGATTTCCACTAAATCTTATATTTATGCAGCAGTCTATTTCTTGTTACCGTTAGGGGTGCCGTTAACAGCATTTCGGTAGTGCAGCAACTTGCAGATCTACTACATACACTAGTAAAAGATAAAAAAATTGGAAGAAATGTGTATTCTAATTGAAGAAAATGTTCATTAAAAAGTAATATTTTGATGTCTATTGACATAAGAACCCACCATCGGTGACAATAGCTTGACCAGTGATATAATCAGCCTTAGCACTAGCCAAGAAACTAACCAAATCAGCAACATCACTAGCTTCTTGACCACGACCTAGGGCAATTTGTTTGATATCCTTTTCAAGAGAAGCACCTTTTGGAACACCAAGAATTTCACCAAGCTTTTCATCAATCAAGTCCCACATTGGGGTCAAGACAATACCTGGACAGTAAGCATTAACGGTGATCTTATTTGGTGCCAATTCTCTAGCAGCAGCTTGAGTAAGAGCTTTGACAGAAAACTTTGTTGCAGAATACAAACCCAAGATTGGCATTGAAACTTGACCTGCAATACTACAAGCACTGATGATCTTACCTGGTTGCTTTTGTTCTTTAAACTTTTCTGCAGCAGCTTGAATCCCCCACAAGACACCACCAACGTTAATGTTGCTGATAGTTTCAAAGTCTTTTGGTCTGACATCTAACAATGGGGCAATTTGACAAATACCAGCATTGTTAACCATTGTGTCAAATCTACCAAACTTTTGAGCAGCAGCATCAACAGCATTGAAGATTGAAGAACGATCTGCAGCATTTGCTTCAACGAAAAAAGATTGCTTGCCTAGTTTGGAAATTGAATCAATTGTATCTTGAGCCTTGGCCTTTTGATTTGGTAAGTCTGCAATGGCAATGTTGTACCCATCCTTTGCTAACTGCAAAGCAATTGCTTTACCAATACCCTGTGCAGCACCTGTGACTAAAGCGACTCTTGACATATTTTTGTTACTGATTATATCTAGATTTAAAGATGAGAGATCAAGAAAGAATAAAATGAAAGATAAAGGTTGGGCAGCTGTATATTTATATTCATCTGTATGGGATAGCCAACCTGATCCAACATTTAGCTCGTAGCCTCGGTATCCTTAATAGGCACCCCTTTTTATGGATCATTGGGGTCAAATTGCAATAGATTCACCCCATACTTTTCATAGATATGTATGTCTAATAATGGAAGAAGATGAGCTATTGATCTTTAGAAAAACACAAGGAATAAACAGCATAAACACCACATATAATATATAGGGTGTTTCTCAATCTCATCATTGCACTTCACATAGTAATTAGGTGGTCCTTGCTCAACAATGACCCCCATGAATTTATGTGTCATGTGTATAACGGGTATTATTTCGGGATCAAGTCTAATGCACCACCCCATCAACCTTGTTTGAACCACTGCAACTTGCAGGCCGAAATACTAATTGACTAAAACTTAGTAACAATTATAAATAAATTATAATAACTGTTAACAGTTAAACATGAATGATGGCATGAACCATGGTCCATCTGATGATTGATCCATAATCTCTTCATGTTGAAGCCAGCGATATATGTATCGTGATTCATCTAGGTTCCACTGTTCTAACTTCTCCCTCTTATACCTCAATTGAATGGGGTTCAACTTCATTAAAATAATCCACAAATTGTTGACCAATATACAACATTAACACTGTAACCAGTCACTGGTCAGGACTTAAAGGTTAACAGTGAGCACTGTAACCTGTTACCTGTAATATAATCTGATTAAACTTCTTTCCACTTTCCTTCCTTCTTCTTAGTACTTACTGTAGACTTACATAAGAATGCCCTCGGAGTTCAACCAACAAAACCGGAATTGATAATTTAACAAACTTTCATTTCAAAGTTCAAGAAGAAGAGGAAGAAGAGGACATTAATACATACAACAACAACCTTTGGAAACCGTACTGAGAATTGAAAAGATGGACCCATTTGAAGCCAGACTCCAGTTCATACAACTGCTTGAATCACTGAACCCATCTTCAGTCATGATGACCAAAACAACATCGTTCGCCATAAAACATAAAGAGCTGTCTGAAGATTTCCACTCTTGCATCTTGGAAGTATTGGATCGTTTGGATTTGAACTCCAAGATAAATGTGTTATACTTCATCGAGCATCTAGTTTCATATTTGTCTGGCACAAGGCCTGGAAACGTGGAATTGCTTGATATCCCATATTTAAAGAATTTGAAAACAGACTTCCCAGTGATTTTGGAAAAGGTTATACCCAATGGGAATCTGATCAATTTAAACAGCTCTTTTGATATATTGACCAAATTTGAACGTCATTATGATATAGAGAATTCTGAATTGAAAGAAAAGTACCTGAACCTGACTATAGAGAATTATAAAGATGAAGGACAGAATACTACTAATGATAATAATGATACAGGCATAAATGTCGATGAGATTGATCCATTCAAACAATCATGGATGTTTTTAATTAATTCTAAAAAACAGGGGATATCCAATAGAGTAAGCCATCTTGGTGGAAATGCCAAAGATGATGGTGATGACAACAACAATAATAGTAATGGATCAAAATTCACAAAAGAACAAATTGCAAGCAGAATAGAAGCCGATAGAGAACGCCACAAAAGAGTCAAAGAAACAAATTGGATAGTGAATAGACCTAATGGGAAGATTGAATATTCTGAATTCCTAAAGGTTTGGAATGCATATGATCGTTTAACTGAAGAGGATTTTAAAGATTTAAAAGAGTTGGCCATGATTGGTAAAGAAAGTCAACAAATTTAATATCAATTATTAGATTCATCCAATATTATAAAATTCAATTTAACGTTTCATTAATCTCATATATAACTTCATACGTATTGTTCAATCTAAATACTTCAACACTGTAAACAACTCGTTCAAACCTTCAACATGCTCTTTAGCATTACTAACTTCTCCACTAAAAGCAATGGTGTAAACATTTTCAACTGCATTGATAGAATTTGCAAATTCCAAAATTGGCTCCAAAATCAAGTTTGAACTACCAGCAACAAGCAAGAAATCAACCTTTTTTGGCAATTGTTGTTGAGAGCATGATTGTGATTTCTCAAATGATGTTGGTGAACTTGGAGATAAAACAACAGCATTGGTCAAGTCGCCAGTTTCCATCAAATAGTTCAACAAGAATTTAATAGATTTCAAAGCCAGATCTGTTTCTTGAACAATAACAGTGTTTTTGATCAAGGTTGCATGAATCTTGTTATCCATGTTATTGACATGTGAAATCAAATCACCAATGCTATTAGCCTTACGTTCCAAATCTTCAACTTGTTCAGTATGGAACTTTAGAGTACATTCATCAACTTCAACATAAGAACCAGGTAATCTTTCAGCAAATGAAGTTGCAACTTTGAAAGTAGATTCCAACCAAGTTTTTGAGGCATCTGTGTTGACAATACTAATCCAACTACCATTAACGATTTTCAAATACCCACCATTTTCAGCAATCAGACCAAGTCTTGGAACACGACGATATAATCTTTCAAGATCGATTCTTGTATAACTTGATAAAATGTAGATATCATTATTTGTTGATAAATCATTCAAAATAGCCAACATTCTTTCAGTTGGGATTCGATCAAGGTGGATGATGAATAATCTATTATGTGAATATTGATAATCTCTAACAAAATCAGTCAATTTCAAAGTTGTATAGGTTTCACGTTCATGCTGAGATTTCCATGAAGTTTCAATGAATTCTAAACAGGATTGAACCCAATAATCAGAATCTTGTTTTGTAACAACACCATATAATCTCTTCCAATTAGTTTGCTTCTCTTCTGGGGATTCAGTCAATGCCAATTTCAAAGAATTTGAAACTTGTTTAATATTCCATGGGTTAATTAAAATTGCACCTTTGGTGAACACAGAAGCAGAACCAGTAAATTCACTTAAAATCAATGGTGATTTCTTTTCATTTGTAGCAACAATGAATTCATGACATGTTAGATTCATACCTTCTCTCATGGAAGTCACAATGAACAAATCAGCTTCAGAGATTAGTGCAACATATTGGTTAAAATCAATATCTTGGTGCAAGAACACCACTGGTTGAGTTGTTGAAATGTTTGGACTTAGAGAATTAATTCTATCAACAAGTCCAATAATTTCAGTTTCCAAATTTGAATCAGTTGATGAACTTGATTTCAAACAAACTTGAATTAAAACAGTTGAATCGATGTATTCTGGATTTTGTTTCAAAAAGCTTTCATAAGCTAATAACTTTTGCTTAACACCTCTAATTCTATCAAATTTATCTCTACCAACAATCAATTTCTTATCACCCCATTTTTCCCTGATTAAATTTCTCCAATCTTTGACTGCTTCAGTTCTTTGTAAGTTGATCAATTTATTTGCATCAATACCAACAGGTTCGGAGGAGACTTTAACAGTGGACCCTTTCACTCTAATTTCATTATCAGCGATATCAGCCAAAAGCAACTTATTACAAGTTTCTTGGAAATGTCTAACGTATTCATCAGTTTGGAATGAGATTGCATTGGCACCCAATACACCTTTTAACAAATTTTCTCTTTGTGCAAAGCATCTAAACACTTCACTTGAAGGGAACGAGACATGTAAGAAGAAGCCAATTTTGGCGTCTGGTAATTTTGATCTAACCATTGAAGGAACAAGCAGTAAATGATAGTCATGGATCCAAATGATATCACCATCTTTATAAATTTCAACAATTTTATCTGCAAAAAGCTGGTTTAAAGCTTTGTAATAATCCCACGAATGATCTTCAAAGGCCTTTGAGTTTGGGTTATCAGGAATTTGATAGTGTAAAGTTGGCCATAAAATCTGTTTGCAGAAATTTTTATAAGCACCTTGGAAAGTGAAGTCATTTGGTAAAACAGATTCACAGTTGTAAGTTTTCAAAGAGTCCAAGATTTTTGTTTTAGTTTTATCTGATAATTCATCTGTTGGGATACCAATAGTTCCCAACCAAGTGAATTCTTTCACTGTGCCATCAGCCAGACTTGAATTGATTGCATTTTTCAAGCCACCATTACCCTTTGCAAATTCCACGATTTGGAAAGGAGCCTTATCAAATATATCATCATCTTGTGAATGCAATACATTTTTTTTGGAGAATCCACCAAATTTCGGAATTTCAAATGCAGCTCTACCATTATCATTGTCATCATCCAGATCCAATTCATTAACTATTTCTGTTGTCTTCTCAGCAGTTGTTGTAGACTCATATTTTGATGCATTAGTCCCAGCAGCAACTCTTTTCAAACTAGGCAACCCAATTTCAAACCTTTTTGCGTTTCTATTCAAACTTTCAACGACAGAGTGAGAAGGTTGTGTAACGACTCTTGACTTTGGTATAAAAGAAGAGGACGACTTTGCCGCTTGTGGGTTTAAATAAAACATATTCTTTTGAACCGGTGGAGGAGGCATTTGTTGTTGTTGCTGTTGTTCATCTGATGATTGGTTTGAATCAATTGCACTTGAGGCATTCGCATTTATGTTTGATACAGCAGTTGTTGATTGGACTGGGGCCGATACAGATAGCTGAACGTTTGATTGGGACAAACTTCTCTCTAGATCTTTTAAGAATGCTGGTTTTGTAGTAGTATTTGAAGTTGGAGTTGACGAGCCAATTGTAGCGGTGGTGGAGTTATTGGCATTGCTGCCAGACAGGGCAGGGGTAGCAGGGGTGCCCAAAAAGAACTCCTCGACTGATGAGTTTGCAGTTGGTTGTTTGAAGGAGAACTTTGGTTGCTGCGAGGCGTTTATTGAGGATGAGCGTTGTTTTGGGATTGTGATTGGGAGCTTCTGTGCCAACTGCTGGATGTTGTGCTCAGCGGTCTCGTCAGGGAGCTGGAACTCGACTGTGTATGGCAAGAACAACGAAGCGACGATGAGAGTCATTTGTGGAATTGTGTTGTTTTCAACTTTGATGATGATTTGTTTAGTTTGTTTAGTTTAGTTTGTTATTTTAGTTTGTTATAAATTGTGTCTTTTAGCCAAAATCTCGGAAAAACAACTTGAGAAAGATCTGGAAAGATTTGTAAGGCAGCAGAGAGCAAACAAAGACGAGACAAGGAGCAAATTGAAAGGGATCAGAACAAGAAAGGTGATGAAGATGCTGTTTGTGGACGCACACTGCCACCTGAGTGCATCACTGGACAGGTTGGTTGATGTTGATAGTGTTGATGTTGATCGCGATGGTGTTTATTGTCTCATGAGTACTAATCATGTTGATTATGAATCAGTGTTGAAGTTGGCATTGCACTATGAGAATATAGTACCAGCGTTTGGTGTCCATCCATGGTATGCCCATCTGTTTTCATTTGAGGATGATACCACCAAACAACAACATTATAACCATGTTTTCAATACTCAAGTGGATGCTGATATGATTAGTACACTACCAGACCCAATTCCATTCAAACAGCATTTCGATAGATTAAAGCATTGCATTGAATTATATCAGCGGGAAATGAATAGTAGTACTGGGACTGTTGTTATAGGCGAAATAGGCCTGGATAAACTGTTTCGAATTCCAAACAATGGGTATTACACCGGCCAATCTTTATTTAGCCGATACAAGACTAGCATGGCACACCAAACCAAGGTGTTTGAGTATCAACTAAAATATGCCATTGAGAATGGATTAGGAGTCTCGATCCATAATGTCAAGTGTGGAGGTGGTTTATATGAGATCGTGAAGAAGTATGATCAGTATAATCATCAACAAGAGAGAGTTTCCGGTATTATGTTACACTCGTACACAGGATCCATAGACACGTTGAAAATGTTTTTAAAATTGAAGCAATTGAGAGTTTATGTTTCGTTATCATACATCTTGAACACAGAAAAGGGGACGCTGAGAGATATTATTGAGTGTGTGCCTGTGGACAGGGTGCTAGTGGAAAGCGATTTACCCATTAATAGCAAAGATTACCGTGCTGCTGAGTATGTGCACAAAGTTGTTGAAGAGTTACAAAGTGGAATAGACTATGTTGGGAATTTCCATGGGTTTTTAGGGGCATGATTGATGTGGATATTTAATACTAGTATAGAATCAGAGGTACATACCTGTAAATGAAGCTGTTTATTTGTTGATGGATCCCGAATGGTTCTTTATCAGTTATCATTTGCTTGTAGTTTAAGTTATGAATATGCATCTATATGTACTGTGATGCGGTTACATAAGCAATGAGTATTATGTCAGAGGTTACTCATCTTGGCATATCTATTGTTCAGCTCGCCAATTCTTCACCGAGTGATTTAAGTCAAATGCTGTAGCTGTTGTTAGGATAGGAGGTGGAAGACTAGCAGTGTATAGCCTTGATAACCTATATACCCATGTGGTTTCAGTTTCACCCCTATACTCCAGTGTTATTTTAGTGTGTTATTTTAGTAGTACCTAGTAGTAATAGTAGTAGTTGTAGTAGCAGTACTAATCACTATGCTTCATCTTTAATCCTCCCATTGTGCTTACGCGTCGCACTCCTACTGTTCTGTGATTGGTTGGTGACCACTGACCACTGACCACAGAGTCCTGACCAGTGACCACTCATCCTCAGACTTAACTTCAGTCTACTTCAGTTCTCCAGTTCTTCACCAACAATCTCGTTTAAATCAGGATCACCATCAAGATCGGACCCGCATGGAGCGAGAAAAAGAAGGAAAAGATGGGCCTGGCACACTTTCATAGGCTGGATGAACCGAGCAGAGTTGATGACCATAGTACTTACTACTATGTATTACTATTACTACTACTATTACTATGTAGTATGTAGTATGTACTACTACAACTATCTACATAAACCACATCTCAATGATCATAACACAGATCTCAACAACCGCATCGGGTAAATAGCTCTCACAACAAGGGGGAGGGGTAGATTGTTGAGTTGGTATTCTATATGTGGTAGTAGTAGTAATAGTATGTAGTACTAATAGTAATAGTAGTAGTAGTAGTACGTAGCAGAGAATGATGAATCTCCCTTCACCAGTGACAGCCACTGACCTGATCTCAACAAGTCTCCCAGCCCCCCAGTCCCGCCCCTGCCCCTCTGAAAAGCAGACACACAAAAAGACTCCACACAGACTCACAGCTTTGCTTATAAAAGGACACAATCCTCTTCCCCTCCACGTCACACATTGGCTCTCTTCACTTACCCTCACTAGATTACCACAATGTCACAGATCCTCAAGCAAAGAGTCAGATACGCCCCATACCTAAAAAAACTAAGAACCCCCCAAGAGTGTGTCGAGCTGTTCAAGAACGGCCAGTACCTAGGCTGGTCCGGGTTCACTGGGGTCGGTGCTCCAAAGGTCATCCCAGAAGCGTTGGCTCAGCACGTCGAGGACAACAACTTGCAGGGCAAGCTAAGATTCAACTTGTTCGTCGGTGCCTCTGCTGGCCCTGAAGAGTCAAGATGGGCTACAAACGACATGATCATCAAGAGAGCTCCTCACCAAGTTGGTAGACCAATCGCAAACGGGATCAACGATGGCCACATCCAGTTCTTTGACAAGCACTTGTCCATGTTCGCCCAGGACTTGACCTACGGCTTCTACTTTAGAGAAAAGGAAAACAACCTGCTTGACTACACAATCATCGAGGCCACTGCTATCGACGAGAACGGTGCCATCATCCCAGGCCCTGCGGTCGGTGCCTCCCCAGAAATGATCTCTGTCTCTGACAAAGTTATCATCGAAGTCAACACCACTACACCATCCTTCGAAGGTCTTCACGACATTGACATGCCAATCAATCCTCCAAACAGACCTCCATTGCCATACACCGCTCCAGATCACAAGTCCGGGGTCACTGCCATCTCTGTCGACCCTGAACGTGTCGTTGCAATCGTCGAATCAACAAGCAAGGATAAGGTCCCTCCAAATACCCCATCCGATGAGATGTCTAGAACAATTGCAGGCCATTTGATTGAATTCTTCAAGGATGAAGTTAAAGCTGGTAGACTTCCTCCAAACTTGCACCCATTACAATCTGGTATTGGTAATGTTGCAAACGCTATCATTGAAGGTTTGGCTGATGCCAAGTTCAAAAACTTGACTGTTTGGACTGAAGTTTTGCAAGATTCCTTTTTGGATTTGTTCGAAAATGGTTCTCTAGATTACGCTACTGCAACTTCCATTAGATTAACTGATAAGGGTTTCCAAAAGTTTTTCGACAATTGGGATGTCTTCTCCAAGAAACTATGTCTAAGATCACAAGTTGTTTCAAACTCCCCAGAAATTATCAGAAGATTGGGTGTCATTGCCATGAACACTCCAGTTGAAGTTGATATCTACGGCCATGCCAACTCCACTTGTGTCTCTGGTTCCAAAATGTTGCACGGTATCGGTGGTTCTGGTGATTTCTTGAGAAATGCAAAGATCTCCATCATGCACACCCCAGCTGCTAGAAAGTCAAAGACTGATCCAACTGGTATCTCTTGTGTTGTTCCATTCGCTTCCCACATTGATCAAACTGAACACGACTTGGATGTCATCGTCACTGATGCTGGTTTGGCCGATTTGAGAGGGTTGTCTCCAAAGGAACGTTCTAGAGTTATCATCAAGAACGCTGCTCACCCAGATTACGTTGACCAATTGTTGGACTACGTTAACAGAGCTGAACACTATGCTCTAAAGACAAAATCTCTACACGAACCACACTTGTTGATGGATGCATTCAAGATGCACTTGAACTTGGCCAAGAATGGTACCATGAAATTGGACTCTTGGGACCAAAAGTTTGACATTTAAATCTGTTGTTGATTGTGATGATGATGATGATTACATAAAATTATTAAAGTATCATTTAAAATACTTTGTCTATACAAAACAGATTTATATAAATAAAAGACTTGCCTCTTTTCCCTACTCTATATTCAATAACTTTCAACAGATTACAACCAATTATATTTATTATAAAAGAATATACACATGTATATGTATTCATATAAAGTCTCTATATTCTCTTGTACAAGTCTCCATAATTATGCAAGTCTCTATAATCACACATCATCTCATGTTGCTTACGATTTAAAGGACCCTTTCGCGCAGATGATCTTCCTTCCAGCCTTTGGCTGTTTTGTTATGGTATACCGTATGACATATATATTAATATAATTGGTGAAAACTATATGCTTTAATAGTATTCTAGTGTTCTACCATTAATGTTTATCATATTCATGGTGATGAATCATGAATCCCATTTTCTAAGAATCCCTAGTTATCGGGTTTTGGGTGTTTTCAATGCACTTTTGACAGGTTTACTAGCATAACATTTGAAAAACTGGGTGTGAATCTATAGAAAAGAAAGGGCTGATGAGGTCTTTTTAAATGCACTTTTAGGTGTACAATGCTTCATATATCCTGTTTATTAAAGTGTAGTCAGGCTCTTATTGTTCTTATGGAGTCTTATATCTTAAACACCGGTGATTTTATTCATACTGCAGTAATAGATCTTGATTCCTATATCTTTAAAATTATTTACAACAACCATTGATATTAGATATCCATACTGTTATCTCTTTACGTCATATCTAGTGGTAATTCAATATATACTAATTGCTTTTTTCCTGGTTCAATGCAGATTAATATTAATCAATATGAGCTGTAGCGGCCAAAATTACAAATTGATACACATGCATTTCAAATCATCTAATTTGCTTAACCCATCTTGGTTAATATTCTAAATTGGAACGATATATAGGCCATTATACGCCAAATTATAATAATAATGAACTTTATCATTTATAATAGTATATTGAATTATGTATAATGGATTTCTTCATAATATCAACTTTCCACCAGCTGATGCACCTATTCTGCATCTCGACATCATAGTTGAAATAGAGTCATTTCTACAACCAATACTTATACATAAATAGGTGTGAACTCAATACATAAACCCATTTTTCTTTTGTTCACTATTGAGAATTATTCACTAGAGATTTATTGATATTCCTGTGGATATGCGCCTCAAATCATTTTCATGATGCAGTCAATATGCGACGTCCTTCCAACTCAAAAACATTCAATATTAATGATCAACTGACTCTCAGCACGTTCCCAAATATAATATATATATTATGAATATTAAAACTTGAAATGAAGTCTGAAAATGAATGTTCCATGTTCATTATTCGACATCCATATTTCTTCTAGTGCTGTAATGCAGGACAATGCATCTCCACGCATATCGATGACGTTTGTACATGAATATTTAAAACTAATCAAAACAACCTATACTTATGCTAATCATCCAAAAATGATACATATATGAATTAGAATTAACTAGAATATCTTCTGTTATCAATGAAAGTGCTCTCAGACAGCTGTAGGCGAAAAAAATCGAACACCCATGTTTTACTGGATACTATACCAACTATCGATGAAGCTTCAAAAACTGCCAACGAAATGGTCGAGTAGTGTAGTGGTTATCACGTCTGTTTCACTCACAGAATGTCACGAGTTCGAATCTCGTCTCGACCTGACCTATTCTTGTTTTTACACAAGAATAACCAATTAACCCTTCACAATTAAGATATTTTTTTTTATGCTCAGTCACAATTTTGAAACTTCATATGTTTCATATGCTCACAAACAAACCCAGGCGCTGGACAGTGGGTAGCAGTGAGTCGTGACGTCCCCCACAAGTTCACATTTGATCACTATGACTATTAATGGTTCTCAAACAAATTAGCTGGCCCTTTTACGCTTTACATTAAACAGATTGATATAACTCTTATACAATTAAACTCATTGGCATCATCATAATTATGTTCATTATTATTTTCTTTATGTATGTATTTACAAATGTATTATATATTCATAACTCAGCTGATGATTATTGATCAGTAGCTGTTATAGGCTTATCTCAAGCAACTTACTCTTCCTTAGCCTTTTCTTGAGCAGCTTCTTCTTCAGTACGGTTTGGTTCAATGAATAATTCACCATCCTTGACACTAACATGAATAGCTTCACCATTTCTTAGTTGACCCTTCAACAATAACAAAGCCATTGGATTCAACAATTTCTTTTGGATCAATCTGTTCAATGGTCTAGCACCATATAATGGATCATACCCATGTTGAGTCAACCATTCCTTTGCATCGTCATTCAATTCCAAAGTCATTCTCTTTTCATTCAATCTTTCTTGAACTTCACCCAATCTGATGTCAACAATTGTACGCAAAACATCTTTACTTAATCTGTTAAAGACCAAGATATCATCAATTCTATTTATGAATTCTGGTGGATATCTCTGTTTCATTGCATCGATAACTTTGGCCTTTGCAGAAGCTGAAACTTTACCTGTATCATCTTTAACTTCAGAATCCTGTAATAAGATATCTTGACCAATGTTTGAAGTCATGACAATGATTGTATTTTTGAAATCAACAACAGTACCCTTGGCATCAGTTAGCTTACCTTCATCCAAAACTTGCAATAAAACCTTGGAAATATCAGGATGTGCCTTCTCAAACTCATCAAATAAAACAACAGCATAAGGCTTTCTTCTGACAGCTTCAGTTAGTTGACCACCATTTTCATGACCAACATACCCACTTGGACTACCAATCAATCTTGAAACGGTGTGTTTTTCTTGAAATTCAGACATATCAAATCTAATAACGTTATTAGCGTCATCAAACAAGAACTCAGCAACAGCTTTAGTCAATTCAGTTTTACCAGTACCCGTTGGACCTAAAAACATGAAGGAAGCGATTGGTCTCTTGTCACTTGTTAAACCGGCTCTTTGTAATCTAACAGCATCTGAAATTGCGTGGATAGCCTCATCTTGACCAACAACTTTTTCCTTTAAAGAATCCTCCATGAATAACAAACGGTCCTTGTCACCTTTCAAGACAGTATCTGTTGGGATACCAGTCATTTTGGCAATAACTTTTGAAATATCATCTGATGTGACAGCATCATGTAATAAACCTTGTGGCTTCTTAGAAGAATCACTGGATTCACTAATTTCAACTTTCTTTTGTAATTCAGGGATTTCAGCATATCTTAATTCAGAAGCTCTAGCATAATTACCTTCTCTTTGTGCAATTTCCAAGTCAACTTTAGCCTTTTCCAAATCCTTCTTGGCATTTTTAATTGATTCAATTTCAGCCTTTTCAGCTTCCCAAACTTTAGTCAATCTTGATAATTCTTCCTCTTTGTTTTTCAAGTCAGCTTCCAACTTGTCACGTCTTTCAACAGAAACAGGGTCAGTTTCTTTCTTCAATGACTCCAATTCAATTTGAATGGTCATGATTGATCTATCTAATGCTTGGATTTCATCAGGCTTTGATTCATGTTGTAATCTTAGAGTGGCACAAGCTTCATCCACCAAATCGATAGCCTTATCTGGTAAGAATCTATCAGTGATGTAACGGTTTGACAAGACAGCAGCAGAAACCAAAGCTGCATCATTGATACGAACACCATGATGAACTTCATAACGTTCCTTTAAACCTCTTAAAATGGAAATTGTATCAGCGACAGATGGTTCATTTAGAATAATTGGTTGGAATCTTCTTGATAAGGCTGGATCTTTTTCAATAATTTTATATTCGTCTAAAGTGGTTGCAGAGATACATCTTAAACCTCTAGCCAATTTTGGTTTCAAGATATTCGAAGCATCCATTGAACCATCAGTTTTACCCAAACCTAGCAACATATGAACTTCGTCAATGAAAACAATAACTTCTCCATTAGCTTGATCAATTTCATCTAAAACTTTTTTCAAACGTTCTTCAAATTCACCTCTAAATTTAGCACCAGCAATTAAAGAACCTAGATCTAGGGCAATCAATTGTTTATTTTTCAAACTTTCAGGAACTTCACCTTTAACAATTCTTTGAGCTAGCCCATCGATCAAACTAGTTTTACCAACACCAGCACGACCAATCAACACTGGATTGTTCTTGGTTCTTCTGGATAAGATTTGAATAGCTCTACGGATCTCGTCATCTCTCCCAATGACAGGATCCAATTTCCCCTGCTCAGCAAGTTTTGTTAGATTAGTACCAAATTGTTCAAGAGCAGGTTTTTCAGCTTCACCTTCACCTTGTTGATTCATGTTCATTCTGAAATTAGGGCCACTAGCAAATCTCACATGCTGAAGTTTTAATTGAGGGATTGTATTTGTTCTAAACAATGGGTGAGGTTTTGATTTCACCCTAGCAGGAACATTGATGTGGAGGGCTCTGGATTGTTGACGGGAAATGGAGCCCAGCACACGCAATTCGTTGTGAGCGATTGTTTTGATTGTAGGTTGTATTCTTCTGTTTAGCATTGTTTATATGTGTATATCTCTTTGCTAGCACAAGCAGGAGAAGTGACTAGGAGAGGTGAATCTTTTATATTCAGTTGATTTCACTTGTTCAGTTTCCAGCTGTGTTTTCTAGAAGTCACTGGAATTCGGCGCACAAGTGACAGCTGGTTGGGACAACGGCGTGCACTTGTTCGAGAAGGAGATCGTTGATTACAGTGTTGAATACATTAAAGCGATGAGTCTATTGATAATAGATATAGTTATATATCTATGTAGCATATTATATCATTCAATCATTCAATCATTCTTCCACTGTTTACTACTCCCAACACTCTTTATTTCTTCTTGCTCAGATGATTCAACAGTGACTGGTTATTAAGGAAAGGAAAGAACAATGCAGCACAAGCAGATGAGGTACATTTTAATGGATCTGTGTAAATATGTATGTATCTTGCATACCAGAATTTAGCATGTACATGACGTTTACGGTTTGACACAGATGATAGATCTAAGATCTTTATTCAAACAGATAACGAAGTAATAATACAAGTTGACTGTTGACTCTTGAGTATCGTCTTGATTGTACTGAATCTTCCAGTAAAGATAAGATTTAATACTGCCAAGAATGAACAATAGATCAAAAGCATAACTTCGGGACATAAACGATACATGATGCACACCACAATCATCAATCATCAATTGAAATGAGTTATAACTTATAACCATTCCCCTTAAAAATCTACTGTCTACAGTGAACAACCAAATTGTGACACTTGCCAATCACTCAGCCAGATGATCCCATCCGTTGACAGGCAACAGCTGTGGCGGTCTCTTCCACTTAATGAAAAATATAAATAAACACGAGCATGATCTACAATTACAATCACTTTGTCACAATTGTCAATTATACATAATACCAGTCACCAGTGTCAATATAATACTGTAATACACTTTGAATTGAAGACCCTTGTCAACAATGTCAAAGGTGGAGTCTGTTATAAGCAACGAGAAAAATGATGTTGATGTTGTGATCTCATCCAATTCTAAAATTCCAAGTGATATCAAATACAACATTCCTGAAGATCTAGTGGACTCATTAACTGAAGAGGATTATGATTTCCTAAGATCTGATGTCAAAAGGCAACGTATTTGGCAATGGTTTTCTCCTTCTGCAACCAAAACAGAGAAACGTCTGGTATTGAAGCTGGATCTATTAATCCTGGTTTATTTGTTTCTATCTTCATTTGTGAAAACTCTTGATTCAAGTACAGTTTCGTATGCTTACGTTTCTGGTATGAAAGAAGATTTGAAAATGTATGGTAATCAATTAACTTACCAAAGTTCTTGTTATATGGCCGGTTTTATTTTTGGTCAAATCCCACTAACGATGCTTGCTACTAAATTACCAATCCATTTATACCTCCCAATAATGGATTGTGTTTGGGGTTTATTCACTCTATTCATTTTCAAAATCAAGAACTATCATCAACTATATGCCTTAAGATTTTGTATTGGTTTCCTTGGCTCCTTCTTTTTCCCAACTTGTCAATACATCTTGGGTTCTTGGTATACTAAAAATGAATTGACATTACGTTCTGCTTTATATTTTTGTGCTTCTCAAGTTGGTTCAATGAGTGCTGGCTATATTCAAGCGGCTGCCTATAAAAATTTGAATGGATTACATGGCCTAAGAGGATGGGAATGGCTATATGTTTTAGCATTCATTATCACAATTCCAGTATCAATTTATGGTGTTTGGACATTACCAGGTTTACCAGAAAAAACTCGTACTAAATTCTTAACTAAAGATGAGATTAAATTAGCAAGATTAAGAATGATTCGTGAAGGTAGAAGTTCAAATGATAAATTCACTTGGGATATTTTGAAAAAGACATTAAAAGGTTGGAAGTTTTGGATTTTAGTTGTGTTTGCAATTTTCTTTAGTCAAGCTGATGGTATTAGTTCCAACTCAGGATTAACTTTATGGTTGCAGAAGGAAAAATATTCAAATTATCAAGTCAATACAATAACAACGGTTATTCCTGCTGTTACGATTGTATTTTCATTAGTGAATGGGTTTATTGTGGATTTTTATCAGGAGTCATACCCATACATCATTGCCTATGTTGCAGTTCTGAATCTGATTGCTAGTATTCTATTAACTGTATGGACAATCAGTAAAGGTGGTATCATGTTTGCATTTTTCTTATCAGGCACAGCTGATAGTATTGCTGCAGTTTTATACTCTTGGGCAAATATCATTTGCTCTGAAAATTCACAAGAACGTGCATTAACGTTAAGTACAATGAATTCATTGGGAAATACTTTTGGTGTTTGGGTACCAATCTTTGTATGGAAAACTCTTGATGCTCCAAGATATTTGAAAGGGTATGCATATAATATAGCATTGGACGCAATGATGCTGGTTATGCTGATCCCATTGACATACTTATATAGAACAAGAACACTAAAGAAAGAGTCATAATACAATCAGATACGTTGCTCACAAGAACATATATAATTCATTAAATCGTAAACATTTTAATTATTCATCACCACTATTTGTATTTGGATTATTCTGATTCTCATTATTATTATTCATACCATTTCCATTAGTTGCATGCGTATGGTTATCAATCGGTACTGGAGGTGTTCCACGAAATGTTGATGGTGTTTGTCTTAAATATGTGTGATCAATATTAAACTCAGGATGATGGCCAACATAAGGTAAATTGGATGTTTGTGTAGAACCAGAAGAATCAATACTGATGGAATCAGGGTCTATTAATCCATAATATGGAACAGTTGGAATTTCTCCATCTTCTAGTGGAGTTTCTTGTCTCTTTGGCTTGAAATTTCTCAGAGGAATCATTCTTTGAACCTTTGATCTGAACTTGATTCTTTTACCATTTTTTGATGGTGCAGATTGTAATCGATATATATCACCGTGGTTATTATTGATATTATTATTACCTTCCAGATCTTCATGAAATAATGAATCATCATTTGAAATTTTTCTACCCAACACTGCAGCTTTTTCATATTTTCTTTCCAATGATTGTATTGTATTTATCCATTCCCAAGAAACAATCAACACACATAATAATGAAAATCCAAATACATAAATACACCAAGTTCGTAAAGTGGCTGATGCAATTTGAATGCTCAAAAATACAAAGGGACTAGCCAGAGTCAACCATGAAAACATAGCCAATGCGAATGCCTTCTTATGATATGCAAAACTTCTCTTTTTGAATGAATACCAAAGAACCATCGATGTGAATAAAATCAGTGATAAATATAAAAAGACATAATTTATAACTTTAACAGCCAAATATTGGTGTCCATCATATTTGTATTTCGAATTAATTAACCCATGCGCCAATCCAAATGCCAAATTTAAACAAGCCAATACTGTCCCCCAAAACCAAATATATCGCCGTATTTTGTAATAGTTAATCTGAACCACTATGTCCACAAGTGATATCCATATCAAAAACATAGCAATGATTCTAGCAATCGTGTAGTTATGTGCTAATGTGATGTTATACTCAATTTCTTCCATACTTGCATAATCTTCAATGTATTGTCTTGTTAGAAAAGTTGTCATTCTTGCTAACATAACAGTGTGACTAACACTGAAAAATAAGTTTGTTAATATCAATAATTTGGGGATTGTATTTGAAGCTAGGAATAACAAAAGCAATTGCATCCAACTAGCAGTGACAACACCAGTTAAAACAAAACAGATTGTAACAACACCACCCATAAAAGTATCCTTGTTTAAAACGTCTGGTGCCAAATACGCAGCAGCCTGAGTTAAATTCCCCATCAACTCAGATGAGTTGTAAAACTCACTTGAAATGTTTGCAATGTAATACACTGGATATGTGATTTTTAATTGTTCATCTCTTGAAATATTCACCAATCCAGCAGTTAACTCGTAAACGTCAAAATCCCCATAATCGCCCTCGAGAACACTGTTGTACCCTACCCTTAGGTCATGAATTCCTGTTGTGGGCATTTATCTTATTATATCTCTGAGTTTATCTTGGATATCTTGTTTATCTTGCGTCTTGCTAGTAAAACACTGCCAGTCTTTTTGATTGACACCACTTTTTTTAGGAACTCAAAAATAAATCGAAATCGCGGTAAAAAAATTGAATTATCACGTGATATTTAATTAATTATTAAGATAAATGTAGTTATATAAAGATATAAAAGGCATCCAGAGTATCATCTTCTGTATCCATGTGAATCTCTTTGGTATCCTGAGCGTTTGTTACCATTGCTGTTATGCTTTCTGGAGAAATGACCATTATTCTTAGATAGTTTCAAACCACCAAGTTTTCTATCTAAATCACGAAGACCAACATTAACGATATAACATCTCATTTTAAAGATGTTCTTGGAGTCTTGCAACTCAGGATCTTCTTTAGTAATGGAAGGTAATGATACTCTAACTTCCACTGTATCTTTAATTTTGGATGTCGTTAATTTAGGTTGTAATTCACGAACAAACATGAAATTATTGACACCTCTCTTGTAAAAAGTTGAAGAAAAGCCTTCTGGATATATTGTATCATGTGTGGTTATTTTAGGAATGTTTTGTGATTCGTTTGACACACTAGAACTATTGCTGAAATCAACCAAAGAAATTGGAATGTCATTTAGATTGACTTTAAAATCATTTGGAAACAATTTCTCTTCAGTGGCTAAAGTTGACACAACTAAACTTTTTGGTATCTTTTGTGCTTTGTTATTGGTAGTGGAAGTAGATGAATCAACATTGATTTGTTGTTGTTTTACCTTGTTGATATTCTTATCTTGACTTGTTGTTCTGGTAAATACCGGTGGAGGTGGAGGTGGAGCAGGAACAACATCATTCAAGTTGCTGAATGTACTCTCTTGTGGAACAACAGGCGATGGAAAAAATCTTGACATTAATCTATTAGCAGAATTCAAATCAGCAACAGAACCATTCGTATTCTCTAATGAAAATTGATCTTCTTGATCAAATGGAGACCAGAGCAATGAAGAATCACTCTTGGTTGACATCTGACGTTCTTCTGTATTCCAGATAGTTGGTGATTTCCATAGTTGATCATTCAAACCACCTAAACTTCTAGGTTGATTTGGTTGACTTCTTTGTCGCTGTTGTTGAGATGGTATTGGGTGTGAATTTTGACGTTTTTGATTATTCTGTTGCTGAGGTTGTCTATTATTCTGCGGGGGTTGATGTTGCTGCTGTGGTTGTTGGTGTTGGAGTGGTGATTGATGAAAGAACGCTTTATTCCCAGTAATTGGTGAATCAATAGGTTTTGATAATGGAGACTGATTTAAAGAATCAATAATGTTTGAGGCATTATTTTTTCTAAAGCTGGATAATTTGCTATTTGGAACTGACCAAGATCTATTTATATCATTCTCATGATGAACTGATCTTGAAGAAGGTGTACCAATAAGACTATTTCTTGTTAATGTTGTTTCATTGGTAATACTCTTTTGTAAATCAGACCAGTCATCTAAAGCTTGAAAATTTGTAGAATTTGCAGAGTTTGCAGAGTTATTATTATTATTTCTAAATTGCAAACCTTCATTGTGAGCTTGTAAAACATTCTGGATTGGATATAATGGATCTTGGGGAGACATCTCAAGTTGTAGATTGTTTTCAATAGAACTATCAGGAGTCATATGTCTAGATAATGCAAAATCACTTAATGGGGAAGCAACATTTATGGCATTAGTATTCAAGTTCCAAGCAGATGGTGGAGCAGAAGATATTATTGGTGCACTATTTTGTCTCTCTTGAAGATGATAGCTATGATACTGTGATCCTTGTGGTGCTTGTTGTACTTGTCGTTGTTGAGGAATCTGATGCAATGAAGTGGCAAATTCCTCTGGGATATTATTGTTATTTTCAATGGATGTGTTGATATTATGAACACCACGTAAAGCTGAACCACTAGCACTTCTTCTTGACATAGAATTTAGCTTTGAAGGAGTATGTGAAGTTGAAGGAGATTGATGAGTGGGAGTGACTGATCCTAATTGTTGAAATGGGATTCTACCTCTTCTAAACTGATCATTTGGAGACTGATGTTCCATTTGTTGTTGGATGTTAGTGCTGCTAGTGGTGGATAGTGATGGCAATGATGCTGTTGATGACGAAGATAGGGGCAGTTGAACTGGAACTTGTTGTTGGTAATGTTGATGAAACTGTTGCTGATGCTGTTGTTGCTGGTGTTGGTGTTGGTGTTGGTGTTGGTTATTATTCAAATGTGGTGTGTCATTGTACCTATTCATTGTGTCTCTGTGATAAATATATTCTGCTTCCTTATACGTATCTCTTTTAAGTAAATAGATTGAATTATTTATGACCTTCTATACTTGATTCTCTTCTACTTTTTTTTACGTTTCCGAGTACTGAAAATACTTTTCTATGGAATGTAAAGAGGTTTGTTGTAGTATTCATGCAATAGTGATATATCCTTGTCTGGGGATAGAATAACTGCTTTCATCGTTAAAACTACACTATTATACTCCTTTCAAGCATGTTCTAGTGTTAAATATTAACAGTTTTATTTGTGATTGAACAATAATTGTGTGAATCACAGTCACGAGTTCGACTCCCCGTATAGGAACTTCACATGATTAACACAAAACTCACTAAAAAATGTTAATAAGGAAAGTTTACAACAATTACAGATTTACCATTTACCCAATATTGAATACTGCTTAATGCTCTGACTGGCTGATTATCAGAATCATTTTAAAATGAAATCGGGGAAAAGACACAAAGCATCTTTTTAAAAAAAACCAATACGTCCACAAAACCATTGAGAACTCACCCATTTGGGGATACACTTCATTCAATTCTACATACATGGTATAGTCTGTTGTCATATCATTGTGACTAGGTTGCCTTACATTCGTTATTCCTTCCTTTTTCCAGCTTTTTATACACCTTGTTACTTCAGACACATACATTCCAATGCTTTTAATGCACTTTATACACGGTCTGATCAGCCTCTTTGCATTTCAATGCTGCTTAATTGTCAATGCTCAATCTAGTTACAATATCTCTTCCATTTGGGACTACTCAATGAATGGTGAAAAGATCCGTGGTGTTTCCTTTGGTGGTTGGTTTGTACTAGAACCATACATCACACCTTCATTATTTGAACAATTCCAAAGTACTAATATTACTGATATTCCAACTGACGAATATACATTCACTGAGGCATTGGGCAGAGATGAAGCCTTGAAACAATTAGAACAACATTGGTCAACGTGGATCACAGAAGATGATTTTAAACAAGCTAAACATTACGGGATAAATCTAATTAGAATTCCAATTGGTTATTGGGCTTTTCAATTATTGGACGATGATCCATATGTTCAAGGGCAGGAACAGTATCTAGACTCCGCTTTACAATGGGCTAAAACCAATGGGTTGAAAGTTTGGGTTGATTTACACGGTGTTCCTGGTTCTCAAAATGGATTTGATAATAGTGGTAAAAGAGGGAATGTTACATGGCAAGATGATGATGAAAACATTGATCTGACTTATGATACTTTGGAATATATCTTTGGTAAGTACAGTGGGTTAAATTACACAGATACGATTATTGGTATTGAAATTGTTAATGAACCCCTGGGGTCCAAATTGAATATGACTGAATATACCAAATTTGCATATAATGTTTACGATGATTACAGACAAGTTCATGACTCGAAGAATTATTTCCTGATTCATGATGCTTTCCAAGATATTGGTTATTGGAATGAACATTTTAATAAAAACTACAGAAATGTCACTAAAAAGTATACCAGTGATAACAGTACCAAAGATGATTACTTTTATGGTGTTGTTGTTGACCATCATCATTATGAAGTATTTAGTGAGCAACAGGTTCATAACGATAATGCTGATAGATTACAAGACATCAAAAATTGGGCTTCATCCATTAAGAATGAACAAAAATATCATCCTTCATTGATCGGTGAGTGGTCTGCTGCTATTACAGATTGTCAAAAGTGGTTGAATGGTGTCGGTGTTGGTGCTAGATACGAAGGCACTTATAACATTTCGCAACTGGAGATCACATACAAAGGTGGTTTATTTTCAAATACTAGTAGTAGCACATCCACAAATAATAAAGATACTAATGATTTGATGAAACGTTCTGAGAAATATTCTTGTGCAAACAAAACAAATTTAACAAAGTTTTCCAAGGAATTCAAGACTCAAGTTCGCCAATTTGTTGAAGTTCAATTGGTTTCTTATGAACTCAACAGTATAGGTTGGATATTCTGGAATTGGAAGAGTGAAAATGCAATAGAATGGGATATGAAGAAGTTGATTAAAGAAAAGATGTTCCCACAACCATTCGATAATTATGAATATTTCCATGCAAATGGTGATGAAAAGACTCATTCCTCAGCGAGTGTTTCTTCTAAACTATCCTTAAACGTATACATGGCAGTTGCATTGGCATTATTGTTGTCGTTTATCTAAAATATCACTTATAATTATTAATGTAACTATTTATTAACCAAATCAAGTAATCTTCCTAATTAGGATATTTTTTAATTTTTTTTGTTATTTTTAGAAATTTTGATGAAACATCAACAAACCCAATAAAACATGAAAGTGAAGGCAAAGGCTTATTGGATCATTGGATATCGTTAAAAGAGGCGCATGCACTAAAGAGAATCGTCGGTGAGTGTGCGTTTACTATATCGAATTTCTCGACACCAAAGAATCAAAAGTTAAAGTGTCTTTCAACTAACATTATCATCTCTAGGCACATACAAATTCACATTCAATACTCATACAAAGCATTATCAATCAACGATTCAATCCAATTTAACGACAATCATAAAATATAAATACAAATATGAGGTTATTATCGTTGATACTGACATCACTTTCCATAATATCAACATCTTTTGCAATAGATTTGGATATTACAGATAAAGATTCTATTTGTGATGCTGCATCATTGATTGTTCAAGGTATTCTAGATTATTATGAAGGTACCAAATATGGTGGTACTGTTGGGATGTTCACATCACCATACTATTGGTGGGAAGCTGGTGAAGCATTTGGTGGGTTGATTGATTATTGGTACTTTTGCCAAAATGATACTTATGAACAATTGATTTATGATGCAATGGTTGCTCAAACCGGTGATGATTATGATTATATCCCAGCAAACCAATCGACAACTGAAGGTAATGATGATCAAGGGTTTTGGGGGTTAGCAGTTATTGAAGCTGCCGAAAGAAATTTTACAAACCCAACTGGTGATATTCCAGGTTGGTTGGCTATGGCACAAGCTGTTGTTAATACAATGTGGGCTAGATGGGATGATGACTCTTGTGGTGGTGGGTTAAGATGGCAAATTTTCACTTGGAATTCTGGTTATACATATAAGAATACCATTTCCACTGCTTGTATGTTTGCAATCACTGCTAGAATTGGGAGATATACCAAAAATGAAACATATTACGAATTGGCTGAAAAGGCTTATGACTGGTTGATTGATGTCAAGTTTGTTGTTGAAAATGGTGATTCCATGGTAGTTTATGATGGTGCTGAAATGACTTCAAATTGTACCTCTGTTAACACTTTGGAATGGTCCTATAACTATGCATTATTAATGGCTGGTTGTGCGTATTTGTACAATGCTACAGAAGATGATGTTTGGTTGACTAGAACTGAAGCCTTTCTTTCAGGTGCTGAAAGTTTCTTTGAGAATGACATCATGTATGAAAAAACTTGTCAACCTTCTGGTAAATGTTCCAATGATCAACGTTCTTTTAAATCCATTTTTTCCAGATGTTTAGGTCAAACTTCAGTTTTGGCTCCAAGCACTTACGATACAATCCGCCCATTGATTGAAAAATCTGCAGCTGCAGCTGCTAATTCTTGTTCTGGTGGTACTGATGGTCATACTTGTGGTACGAATTGGTTTGATGGTTATGATGGTAACTATGGTCTTGGTGAACAAATGTCAGCTTTGGAGATCATTCAAAATTTGTTGGTTCCTGAAAGACCTGCTCCATATTCCAACACCACTGGTGGTACCTCTCAAGGTGATGCTACATTAGGTACTGATACATCAACTACATTAAGTACTTACAAGACTTCAACTGCTCAAAAGGATAAGGCTGGTGCCGGTGTTATCACAGCAATCGTGTTGGCCATTCTTGTTGGTGGTTGTATCTGGATGATTATTTAATGATATCGCATGGGCATATATATGTTTTCTTTCTTGTGTTTTCGCTTTGTTGAACAAATGTACATTATTTGATTTGTTATTGGAACTGGAGTCTCATGCAGAGAAGTTGATA
>JAJLVX010000232.1:0-10009 GCA_030564525.1 Liangdongia berthetii | reverse complement strand
GTCCATTAATACCTGAGCCAGATCATGAAGATTAAGGAATTCTTTTATGTTGTCATGAATCAATATTATCTTATTTACATCATTCAATCGAATAATTAGGTCAATATTAATAATTATATAAATAATGATACACTCATACAAGAGAGAAATATAATGAATGCACATTTTATTTTAATACTACACTGAATATACTTAAAATAAAAATTAAAACATTAAATGCATTATAAATTAAAACTAATAAAAACTGTAACAAACGATGATGAAACGATGATATATGATAACCCCCAAAAGAACTCCAAATAGAAAAGACAAGACAAAATAAACTGAAAACAAAAAAAATAATCTAATAAAGAAGAACTAAATCATTCGCTAACTTGTTGAGAAATTGGTTCTTGGAAATTTTGTTGACTATCAGCAACATCCAAATAATCAAAAGAAGGCATATCGATATGTAAGAATGGGGTGTTTGTACCAATAACTGAAGAATATAGCAATGAAGATTCTTCATCTTGTGCAATATCATAATAAGAAACACCAGCAGTGTCCTCTTCACTGGTACCAAACCCACCATTGACCAATGCTCTTCTGATCCATGGACTCACAACACCAACAAAGTGGAACTCAACTTCACGATCAGCGTACTTGTTAACAGCTTTTCTTAAATCAACCAAGTTTTGAACACCAGTGGAATCAATTTGATTACAAGAGGAGAAATCAAAAGCTAGCACTTTTAACAATGGTCTAGTATCTTCTTGAACTTCTGTGTTTTCGTTTTTATTCTTCTTGGACCATGGCAATCTTAATGGACCAGGATCATTCCATGGGATATCAATGTTCTTGATACGTTGAACAGTTTTACCACTTCTTGTGGATTTCTTGACTTCATCTAAAATAATATCAAATTGTCTGGAACAGTTCAAATAGGTCCAACTTTCTGCAGGTCTGTAAACAATGACACCTGGAGGTGGAGGCAAAACATTTAAGCCAGCATTGATACCAGTCTTGTCCAATGGGACCCATTTAGTGTGATATTTGATGTTGAATCTCTTTGGTAAAGTCTCACCAGTCTTTTTCTTATGGATGATTTGTGTTGATGAGGAAGCTTGCTTTTTGGAATCATCGTAATCAAAACGATCCTCTTCATAAGTGACAGAGTTATCCAAATCTTCTTCAACAACACCCAAATCTTTGGATCTAATGACTGGGTTGACAACTTCAGCAACTTTGATTCTACCCAAAAACACACCGCTTGGGAATGCAACCTTAAACAATAAAGCAGCACAAGAGGCACAGATGGCAAAATAGATACCAATTTCAATGGTGGCAAAGACAGACAAGATGACTGCAATCAAAAAGATAAAACAATCCAATGGAGCAATTTTCCAGAAATTCCAAGTGACTTTATATGAACAAACCAAGTCACTAACGGCATGGATAATGACTGCAGAAAGAGTAGCCTTTGGAATGAAGTAAAATGCATCAGTCAAACAGTATAGGGCAAGCAAGACACAAGCACCGGTGAAGATACCAGCCAATGGGGTCTTGACGTTACATTTGGCCTTTAGAGCAGTTCTTGAAAAAGAACCAGTAGCAGGGTATGCATTGAAAAAAGTACCAATCAAATTTGTAGCACCAATGGCAACCAATTCTTGGTCAGGAACAACCTTGTAATCATTAACACGACCAAAGGATTTAGCAATGGAGATGTGTTCTAATAACAAGACAATGACAGAAGCTGGGATTTCAGAAGCTAAAGGACCAATAACATTACTTGGGAAGTCCATCAACCCAACGTTTCTCAAACCTGAAGGAACAGTACCCAAAACTGAAATTCTTTTTTCCTTCTTGTGATGTCTAGTGATTGCCCAAGAGATACAAGTGAAAACCACAATAATGATACCATTCTTCAAAGCTTGCAAGAAGAAGAAGACAAGTTTATATTTTGGCCATCTCTTTGGAGCCCAGTTACAGGCGTATTTCCAAGCATATAGCAAAAACAATGGGATTAAACCAAACACAGCATCTAGTTTAGTATCTGGTAAATGTTTTAATGTGTTGATGATGATCATATAAGTATGATCTCTAGTGTTGACTTTTTTGTTGTAACCCATTAAAGCAGGAACTTGACCAGAAACAATGTTTAAAGCAGACCCAGTCATGAACCCCATAACAGCAGGAATAGAGATGAATTCTAGGATGAACCCCAATCTTAGTAAACCAATACCAATAGTAATGATACCACAGATTAAAGATAGGACAGTGGCAATGACTGGACCAGATAAACTTGGATCTTTTGCTTGGACTCTAGCAATAACTTTAGAAACTTCAAGGGACATAACAGCGACAGGACCAATACAGACATCTTTTGAAGTAGCAAAGAAACAATAGATGAATGCCCCGACGAACCCAGAGTACAACCCATATTGGGCATCTAGACCAGCTAGTTGGGCATAAGACATACTTTGAGGGACCATGACGATACCAGTTGTGATACCAGCAACCAAATCAGAATATAGCCATGCCAAGTTGTAGTGAAGGATCCAACTAGTGATTGGGAAGATGGACTGGATGTAGTTCAATGCTTTACGTCCCGGGTGACGAGTGTATTGCTTTGCCCATTCTATAGCACTTGGTTCTTCTAGCTCATACTCATTGATTGGGACTGAGTACTCTTCTTCATTCTTGTGTATTTCATAGAGCTCATGGAAGTTTGAGTTTGAAGAGGATGAGGGATTATTGTCTGAAGCCGACATAATATCTAATATCTATTGGTAATATGGATATACTGAATAGTATGGCAATAGTATAGTATGGTTGTGATGTGTTGAAATCACAGAATATCAATGCTTTTATAGAGAAATTGGTTAAAGAGTAAAAGTGAGGTGAAAGAAAGGAAAACACTCGCCACAAGCTCCATCTTATTGAGGCTTGACTGGATGCTGCATTTTTCTTTCTGGAGTTCACCATCACATCAACGCTTGGAGCCATTGTTGTGTGAAGAAATCTCGGTGTCAAATCATGGCTTTGCACGTGACTTTGGTGCGTCAGCGCTTATGTCATGTGTTACTAATACAAATACTTGCCGTTCATTGGCTGGATCTCGGATTCTTGAGTCGAGCTCAGATCTGCTAGGTGAAAATTTTTGCACAGCACAGTGGCGGTGGTGGCGTGTGAGTCTTGTTCTGTTTGGTGGTGTTACAAACAGTTTGCTATGTTTATTAGTAATTAGTCTATAGCATAGTACTACTTACTATATTACTATAGAGTATTCATCGTATCAGATTAACACCAACTTGTCAACCCCTTCACCGCCACTGGCTGTAGTAGTGCTTGAGGCTGATGCTCTGAACTTTGAACCCTACAGCTCCACAGTTTTATCAATATGCAGAATCCCTAGATCGGTATACAAATCACATACACTCTAAATCTATATAAAATTTATAATTACAGTAGATATTATAACACTCTGATTGAGTTTATCTTTCATACACACTTATCAACACTAATTGAACATCAAAGCCAATTGCTCTTCAATTTCCATATATGTAACATAAGAACCATTATTTCAAAATTTCAGAATGCCATACTTTTGTTTTTTTATCTATGTAGCTACATTAAAATTTAACAAAGTTCCATCAACTGTTGTCTGGACTCGCTATCTACTCCAATTAGTCATAATAACCACATATTAAGTACATATTAAGTACCAATAAGCAGCAGATATCCTTATATCTATCAAATTTCAATGTACAAATAACAGCCATAATGTTAGTCATAAAACATTAGAAAATATTGCATATGTATCTCCATCTAATTTCCCCTTCTTTTGATATTAATAATTGAATTAAGAATATTTAATATTGCAGGAATAATTAATATTATAGTAGCTGTAATAGTAGTATGTAGCTGTATAATATTATATTGCCAATTAATATAAGAAACAATATTTAATTATATATTAATTATTTTTTTTTTTTTTTTTTAAGTACTGTAGATTAATGTTTATTCATGATCAAATTCTATTTAATAAAGACTGTTATGTTTAGTTTTCTTTCAATGTACTTTAATTTTCCTTTCTTGTTTTTATTATATTATAAATTAGTACATATTTTAATTTCCAAGTTCAACAATATATAGACTAACAATTTATGCACTAGTTTTTTTTTTTAACTGTAGATTAATGTTTATTCATGATCAAATTCTATTTAATAAAGACTGTTATGTTTAGTTTTCTTTCAATGTACTTTAATTTTCCTTTCTTGTTTGGACGACGACATCAATAAATAATTTATTAATATATATATATTGAATATTGAATATCAATATTCATCAATATATTCCAGCTGCTAGCTAATCAGACAACGTTATAACTACGTCATATATAGATGCTATGAAATTTTTACAC
The DNA here is from genome assembly GCA_030564525.1 of Liangdongia berthetii. NCBI lineage: Eukaryota > Fungi > Ascomycota > Saccharomycetes > Phaffomycetales > Wickerhamomycetaceae > Liangdongia > Liangdongia berthetii. The sequence continues at coordinate 5,604 of JAJLVX010000232.1, read as the reverse complement.
CGACTGTTAATTGAAATCTTGTCAAAATTTAATTCCACTCTACTTTTTCTTTTATCTCATGATGAGCTTTTTAGAACTTGGTACAATTTTATTCATTGCTTTGATTTAAGGGAACAATTGATATCTAACCTGATTACTTCAGGTTTCATCTCATTTCCTCTTGATCCTAAACTAGAGTGATTCCAAATATTAATAATTTTGGTTCAATCAAATTACAAAAAAATTCTCCTTATACATATAAAATGATAATCACCCATTTTAAATCACATTCTTGGCCTTGATATAGTTTCTCCAACCACCATAGCTAGTGATATCAACAGTACCATCCTCTTCATACCCAATCTCCTCACAAATAAACGATTTGACCCAACTACCATCATCCAATTCAGCAGAACCAATACCCAAAGGTTCAGGAACCATTGCAATAAATTCTCCAAATTTCTCGATTGGAACAGCATACACTTCAACAACAATTTTGGATCCACCTGCTGCAACTCTTCTCAATCCAGGTTTAGCCACTGGACCCTTGATTGGTAAAGCATAAAGCCTGTAATTCGATGAGGTTGTAGTTTCCTTCAATAGAGTGGCGTTGACTTTGTCCAATTGCCAGTTTAAGGCCATTCCAGATAAATGGGCACCAACAACGGCTAATTTAATGGATCTCGAAAAGTTTGGTGTTGGTGGTGAAACTTGATCATCACCGATTTCAGATAATTTATTCAAAGCACCAATTCTTCTTTGTTCATCATTAAAATAACGAGATGCTAACTCAAGCAATGCATAGTCGTTAAATTTATCAGAGATTAATGTTACACCTTGTGGCAATCCATCAGAAGTTCTGAATCCAGAAGGAATAGCTAATGCACACAAATCTGCTAAATTCACAAAATTCGTCCATGTCCCCTGTTGAGAATTAATCAATATTGGTTCTTGTGAAACTTGTTCAAAAGTTGGGTTTAATGGACATGTAGGCACTGCAAGAACATCAACTTCAGAAACCAACTTGCGTATTTTTTGTAAGATTCCTTGTCTCTTGTATTCAAATTTAAAAGCATCCACCGCATCAAATTTTGTAGCAGTTTTGATGATACTGATGACTGTTGGGTCTAATGATGATTCCGGTGGATTTGTAGCTAAAAAGTCCTTAATGGCTGCATAACGTTCAGCAACCCATGGACCTTCATACAAACATTTTGCCAAATCTAATAAATCTTTAAAGTCCAATGGAATAATTTCAGCACCAGCTTCACATAATTTTCCAATTGCATTTGAATACAACTGTGGGTTTTCAGTCTCACCAAACCAAGGTAATGAAGTTGGAATTGCAATCTTTGGAGTTTTAGAAAATTTCACCAATGGATTCGCAGGCATAGCTCTTGAATATTCATCACCTTCAAAATCTGGATGTGCTAATACTTGGAAAGCAGTCTGAGCATCTTTCAAATTCAACGTAAAGATAGAAACACAATCCAAACTCTTACAGGCTGGCACAACACCATTACATGAAAAAACACCAAGCGAAGGCTTCAACCCAATCAAGTTGTTCAGCGCAGCAGGAACTCTTCCTGAACCTGCAGTATCAGTACCAAGCGCCAATGGGACAATACCTCTAGCAACAACGCTGGCACTCCCAGCAGAAGACCCACCAGAAACATGTTTATCACTAAATGCACATGGAGTTTTACCATAAGGAGATCTAGTACCAACTAGCCCAGTGGCAAATTGGTCTAAGTTAGTCTTACCAATGATGATTGCACCTTGTGCTTTCAATAACGTGACAACAGTGGAATCAGCAACTGGATTGTAACTAAAAGAAGGACAAGCAGCAGTGGTTGGTAAACCTTTAACATCAATATTATCCTTAATGGCCACTGGGACACCATATAGCGATAATGATTCTTTATTGGGAGTTGATTCTAAGATTAGCCATTGATGTTGAAGCAGCTCTTTAGATGCTAAAGAAATCCAGGCAGGGTCTTGAGGTGCAGCTTGTTGGGATTCAACAAGCTCTAATAGTTGTTGCAATGATTCCTGAGGTGTTGATCTGAGATGAAAGTCTCTCCATTGTGAGATTGACCAACCAGACATTGTTGTATTGTTGTTGCAATAGTGTTCTTGACTTGTTTGTTTGTTTGGTGGGGAAAGAGGAAGTTGATAAAGCAAGAAATATTCAGCTAAAAAAGGGAAATCACAATGCAGAATTGATTATTATTTACTATTTGATTGGAATTGGGAAATGATAACAACACTCTCTTCTTCTTCAAATATGATTGGGAAATGATAACAACACTCTCTTCTTCTTCAAATATGATACTCCTTTGTAGTTTTGGTGGTTATTGTTTGATGTAAAGATTTTGTCTTTTTTTTTTTTTTGAAGTCGTTTTATCTATGCAGAAAGCGCGCGATATGCTTCATTACAAAACGGCGTAAGCTTAAATACAAAGAGAAACCTGCTACATATACACATATAAAGAGTATGCTTAAGAGCAAGAACTAAGCATAAAGACACTGTGAACCACTGGCCCCTGGGGAAATTTTGCAACGATATTCGCAATAAAACATGTTGACAGCCATGAGATTAAAATTTTAAAATTGGCAACTTGGCCGAGTGGTTAAGGCGAAAGATTAGAAATCTTTTGGGTTTACCCGCACAGGTTCGAATCCTGTAGTTGTCGGTTTATTTTTTTTTAGTTTTATTTGATACTACATTTGATCTTGTAGTTTACGCTCGAGCCTTGTGGTAATGAAAAAAGAATAAATCATTAATAAATATCATTAAGCTATTGTGAAAAAAAAAGAACCCTATTATTAATGAACTCGAAGAAATATTACATTTACAATGTACATTGTACTATGAGTATGCACATACATATGTATTTATTATCCATATGCAGAATCCAGATGAAATGCCACGGTTAAATGATTCTAGCGAAACATCAAATTATATACGGATTGAATTCATGATTGTAAATTGTAATTGAGAGGAATTACAGCAAAAGATCATCTAGTACTGCATCAAGATTCAACCCCGTGGCTAAACATTGAACAGTGAACACGTTCAGTGAAACTACATATGATGAATCATGAAACTTTCTACTCATAATACTAGTATAGGAGACCCATCACATAAGCCCGAGTTAATTTATTTCTAATATCTTGGCCTTAGGCCTCTCGTCGACTATCTAGTATCAACTGCAAATCAAAATCTGGGATAATTTACTGAATTAAATAATTTTTTTTGAGTCAATCATTTGTTTTCAGGCATGTTGCAGCTTCTTTTTTTACAGATAGACATGTGGTTGGTTCAAGGTTGATATGACGCATGTTTTTTAGCATGGAGAATATAATGAGGAATAGGCCAAAATTACTGTGTGTTATAATTTAATATAAATAGTCGTGTGGACTAGTAGCTGACAGCTATTACAAGAACATATAAAGTCAAGTGATTAAATTATAAATGGTCTCCTGACAACTAATTAATTTCTAAACTTTTGTCACAAATAATTTTTTTCTTCATCTTTGTTAAAACTGACATCGTGTGTGAGTCGACATTATCGATATGTAAGTCTTCGATATCAGTTGGACTACTTATTAGACTGGTGCATTACTCTACTTCGATTAACCAGTCTATTCTGTGCCATGTGTGGGACAGTAGTGGGACTCAGAACAAATCAAGTATTGCGCTTACCAATTCCATTGCATATTCATGCATGATGATCTGTATGTGCCAATTAGCCTGAGCACACGTGTATTATTGGATAACTCCTATATGCTCTCGTTAGTAGCAGAAAAAAGTGAAAACGTGATGATGAACAGAAAATAAGCTTAGCGAATAGGGTTGTTTTGAGGCCTAGAAAAGCAAGACCCTGTTTCTTTTGCCTTATTATTTTCTTGTTTTGGTGTGGGAGTAGAGCACATGGTGCATATAGGCTAGGTTGTTGTTTTGGTTATTTAAACAAGTGAGGGTCCACCAGATTTTGTTTACTTTTTACGTGTGGTTTATATTCTTATAATTTATTGTTTATACACTCATCCTTTGATACCCATACACATACGTATAGCTGTTTACAGATATTACACACCATGCTTAACGAGAAATATGACTTGGAAGACTTACAAGATCTCTTGTCAAAGAGAAGAAACTCCGATTTGCAAATGGCTGAAGCAATAAATGCCAAAGCTGAAGAAATCAAACAGTACAAACTGAGCCTATACACAAATAACAAGCAATCCACCCGTGTTAATGAGTCTAACAATAAGATTTTGGAATCCAAGCACACCATGACCATTGAAAACAAAATTCTAAACTTCTTCATCTTTTTGTTTTCCATGTTCACAATATTTCAATTCTTGTTGGTTCTTGTTATCAAAGCTGATATCCACTTGCCTTTGTTCAACTTCCAAAGATTCTTCAACTATGCATACCTTACCATCTTATTCATTGGTAAAAACATTTCATACTTCTGTCTAGTCACTTTCTTTACAAGACTATACATTGGTGTCAAGATTTTCAAGAAATCAGTCAACACAAATCTATTAATTAAGCTATTGAATTATCAATTTATGGGGTTCTTGCAAACAGTCATCATCACCGTTGTTATAATATCTTTGGATTTTGGTTTAAAAATGTTGTTGACCAGATTAGAATTGTTGACTGATGAGGTTGCCGATGAAAGTTTTATTGCTCTATTGTCTGCTTTTAAGAGTTACACTTGGTTTTTGGATCAAATTGTTTACTCCACTATTTTCATTGGGTTGGTCTTCACTTGTTTTTGGAGAGTTATCAAATACATTTCTCAAAAGAAGAGTGTTGAATTGAAATGATTTTGGTATTCACATCTTGAGGATTTATTTATACTGAACACTTGTGTTTAATGACTTTGATTTTGGGAATGGGACAGCTTTTTTTTAATTCATCACATTAACTTTAATCTATTATATATATTTGATATAACTAGATTTTAGTACTTGCATTTTTACTTGCTTTATTATAATACATTAATGGATGTACAGCTAATTACTGTACAAAAATGAATTCATGAATTATATTTGATTTTGGACTTTAAGCTATTTAGAAATTAGCTTTTTTACGGATAATAGATATACATACATACAAAATATTACATACAATCTATTTTGAACTTTGGTGACTTTGTAGACTGTAGTATTGTAAAGCAACTTTAATCTTTAATCAACAGTAATCGCGACGTCTCCAATGATGAATCATATTTGAATCCAAGGTTAATATATATGACTAAAGTCTAATAGTAGTTACTGCAGTCTTTGACTATAGTGATCTAGACTCTAATATCTATATAGTATTATGTATACAGTTTCATAGACCAACTATATATATAGCGCTTATCATAACTACTAGTAACAACATTGTTCAGATCTCATACTGCTCATTAGATCGATTCGGCAAAATTAAAAATTCTGAAAATTGTTAGCAAAAATTAAAAATTCTAGGATTTTTGCCCAACTGCACCTTGTATGCACGAGTGTGGTTGTCAGGGGGAGATGCAAGTACATGTATGCATAATGTATCTCGGACGTAGCTATATGCAATTCAATTTGCTAGCGTTTTGAACAGAAGAGCCAGCG
>JAJLVX010000231.1:0-10443 GCA_030564525.1 Liangdongia berthetii | reverse complement strand
AGTTAGAACACAACACATGTCTATTTCAAGTTTTGAGCTGTATTGATATTTCTATTTTAATTTAGTTTCTGAAAACACTATAAATCTCATCAATCATTGATCAATCGCCTTTATAAATTATGAACGTCCCTCCGATTTCGCAGAAACGATCTGCTAAAAAATGACCCTACATAATATGTAAGTCTTCCAGCCTCCAGGGCTGTTTCAACTTTCATCGTGTACTACCTCATACATATGATGATTCATGATTCATCGATGTAACCTCTGTTTATGACAGGAATTTGCAAGATTCAAACAGTTCCTCCACAGATCGAACTTACAAAAATAGTAAATGGTAACTAATAAGGTTTAGTATATGATAAACAAAAATAAAAGAATCGTCTCGAGAGTCGACTGGTCTTGAATCTTGATTGTATAGAACCAAAAGTCATTATCAACTTTGATGAACCTTGAGCCTTGAAGGCTTGAAGTAGTCAGGTTTAGCCAGGACTTAATTTACAACCGAGGCGCTACTACTACTATATAAAAAACCGCAATACAGATTCTGCAGTGAATGATATAAAATAACGGATGGCACAACCCGTTACAGCTTACCACTGACTAGTGCCAGTGACTCGAGACTCGAGAGTCGAGATAGATCTATGTAGTTACTAGTAGTAGTAATTATCTACTTTACAAAAGTGTCTTAAATCCGCTTTATTCACATGTCAGATTGCATCTAACAGCGGTTTCATTTTAAAGTTTAGCATTTCTTGACTTCCGCTTAAACGTTAGATCTCTTGCTTGGAATCTGGAATCTGGATCGGGTCGACTAGAGCTGTTGTAGTTGAAACTTGAAAATCATGAACTGATAATTACTACATAAATGATAATACATAATATATACATATTCACCAGGATCCAGATAATCAATTGAAACCTTTAAGTTTTTAACCCACTAGATATGTATTTTCAAACAGCATAGTCAGGTACTTGTTGCTTAACATAAGCTGCATTTATTATTTAAATTTTAGGTCACTTTTTGAAAAGACAAACAAGAAGTTAAAACGCACGGCTGGCAACGTAATTACAGTTTACGAGTTGGAATTTGGTCCGAGTTCAAACTTCAACTTCCTAGTTGTTACACCATGATCTAGATTCTACAATCCACATTAACTCAATGAATTATAACTATTTGCAGTGTGTTATACGTCTATCACCTAATCACTAGCTGTAGCTTGGCTGCAGAACAACTATTTTTATTCAGTACTTTCTTGTACTAGCATAGTACTATACGGCAGCGTTTTGTACATGAGCTTATTAAATTCGGAAAATTATAAATTAAAAATTAATTATAACACCTTTATTTAATGGATATTTAGTAAATATATTATATATTTGTGATCTGTGAAGCTGTAGCTATCTACTAATATAAATATTATTGGTATATTTTAAGATTTAAAAAAATCAAACAAAAATGTTTTAAGTTATTCAAGTGCAAAAATTGGAAGTGCTTTGTTGAGCTTGAAACTTTTCTTCGAGCCGCGGGCAGCGGCGGTCACTAAGAAATGCGAAGCAGGAAATAAAAGCAACTGCACGCCGACAAGCAATAAGTAAATTGAAATTACAAGTAAATTATAGAAGTGAAGCAAACAAGTACTGTACAGAGCCTAGAGGGGTAATATATCAACGTATAATATTAACTCAATATGAGTATGGGATTTACAATTTACAATTTACAACACAAGATTAGTTTTTTTAAATATAACTTCTTTTATCTTATCTCAGTTGGTAGTAGGTACATGTTGCTCTTATTGACTTTATTTCATATGATCTTGATTCAATAGACTCCTCAAGTTTACACCTATTAATATATGACTTTTTATTATAAAAAAATAATAACAAATCATCATTGATCTGTTTTCTATCTCTCTTAAATCTTGATTCTTGAAAAATGTGAATATGTACACTCAGTACAAGCATGTCTGGCAAAAAGAGGCACGCAGAATCAAAAAAGCATTTCAGCTACGTGCGTCGTGTACATATACTACATATGATATATACAAATTCAAAGTTTACAAAAACTATGTAGTTGATGTTAATTAATGCTCGTTCATGTTCTTCAGTCCAATATCCAATATATAATTCAAAGACCGACTACAACAAACTGAAATATATATATATAATTGTTCATTAAAATCAGATCTAAACAACACACACACAACTCAATTATTTCCATTAGATCTTTTGACCTCGCTTTCAATAACCATCTCCATAGCCGTTATCAATTTCTTGTAAATGTTGTTTGAACCCTTCAGTTTTATCAGCTGGATTTCATTCTTCTTTTCATCAAAAACGATCTCAAACTTTAGAGGCTTACCAAGTGCAAAGTTGGAGGGAATTGTTGCATTAATAGTGCCATGAGTTTCCCTGTACCCAACTAATGTACCTTCTTTCAGTTTAATCTGCAACACAGTTCTAACTGATGGTTTCAACTGCTTAATAGGAATGGATGGATAAAAGACCTTTGTCTTGGATGCTGAAGAAGAAGATGGATTCAAAAATGCAGACTTGCGTGGCTGTTGTGGCTGTTTCTCTTGAGATGAATAACTTGAAGGCTGTGTCAGACTACCAAAGAACTTAGAAAACCAACTGCTCTTCTTAGTTTCAGATGACTTTCTAGTATCAACATTTGAGACAGGAGCAACAGGAGCTTTTCTCTTTGGCAACAACTTTGGTTTCCCTGGATCTTCTCTGAAAGGTAAAGGTGGCGCTGTCTTCTTCATTGGCGACTCAATCTTCTGTATTGGTTTCAATGGGGAAATCTTCACGGAAGAGTCTCTTGTGTGTCTCACAGACTTCAATGGAGATTCACGAAGTGTTGCTCTGTTATGTGTTGCTTCTTCTTCATCAACATCATCATTGTCATCAAAAATAGTTGTAACTCTCTTAGCATTACCGAATTCTTCGACGTCATCAATACTGTCTTGGAAGAGTGATTCATCTTTGAATGTGCTCTTTGTTGTATCTTCTTCATCTCTATTACCTTCAAATCTGGATCTTTGGAAATTAGAATTCACATTAGGAATAGCTTCGTCTTTTTGTAAATCACTTGGGTTGTTGAACAAACTGCCTCTGATATCAATTGAAGAATCAGCCAGTATTGGCTTGTCAATAGATTGTGCCTTTTTATGATGTTTCACGACAGAGTCGTCGGTAGCGGAAATTTTCAAGAAATTTTCTGTAGTAAAAAATGTTGGTACATCTTCAAACATATCATCTTCCAACTTGACAGGGACTGAATTACCAGAATTCAAATCTTGTGTTTGTTGAACAGTAACTTGAGAACCGTTGGAGATTGGAACAGCAGTAGCAACTTCAGTGGTTGGCAATTCAAAATCGAATGACAAATCATGAGACTGGAAGGAAGTATCAGTGTTATCATCTTCCATTAGAGTATACTTGGATGAAGAAACTCTTAATTGAGGAATAGTTGGCAGTTGTTCCTTTTTAATTGTGTTTTCTCTTTTCAAAATACCAGCAAGATTAATGGAGCTTGAAGATTTTGAATAACTTATTTTGGAGTTGGATCTAGCTGGACCATTCAAATTCACACCTAATCTATTCAACACTTGTGCATTATTATTACTGATGTTTCTCTTGGTGTATCTTGGATCTAATGTAGAACCATTTCTACTTGGAGGAGCTAGGGATCTTGGAGGAGCCAATGTGGTTCTTTCTGGAACAGCTGGTGGGATCGCTTGTGAAACTGGCTTTGAAACAACAGGATTCTTGTATTCTTGTTTCACCACCTTTGTTTTGCTTTGTGGTTCAAGAACATCAAGCATAGACTTTACTGGACTTGCTGGTTGTTTTCTGGCAGGGGCCAATGAAGGAATACGCTGTGGTTCTTCTTGTTTGACAACTGGTGCGTGTCTCAATGGTTCATTGTTGAAGTCAAATTCCTTTTTGATTTCAGGTTTGCTTTGCTTTTGGACTGATTGTCTATTTTTCTGTTTGGGTTGGATATTATTTTGAAGTGTTGATTGTTCATTTTCTTTACTCAAACCTTTAAATATTTCATTGTACAAGTTTGCAAACTCACTTGAAGGTTCGTTATCTATGGTGAACCATTCACTGTCCAAATCAGGCAAAGGTGGCAGCAAACTCATATTCTTCTTTATGTGGTTGTTGTTGATAGATCTCTTACTGGAAGATCTTGACAAAATATCATTACCATGCTTGTTGTTGAATGAAACAGGACGACGATAAGATGTAGAAGCAGAGATTTCCAAACCACCATTTGGTTTCTTTCTGACAGATTTTTTTGGAGTGAGCGGTAGTGGATGTGCAACTTTTTGTTGTTCCACTTTTTGCTCCACATTAACAGTTTTGGATCCATCTTCATTAACAACAGTGGTCTTCACCATACTCATAGATTTCTTCAAGTAACCATCACCATTACCAATCTTTTTCTTTGAGTTTTTGTATGATAAATCTGGTTTTTCTTTTGTTTGATGCTTCTTTTTATATTGCAATAATAAATAGTAAAACATTTTCTCCGTAGTTGCATCTCCAGATATCAGTTTTGGAATTAAAGCTTCTTCAGTGGTGCCATGGAACAAAATGGACAAACTTTTTAGGATATCGCGATCAATTTCATCCTCATTGATAACCATGTTTCTAACTGTGTTTTGGTAATCATGGATACGTTCTTTATCAGAAAACTTGCTTTTCAATGTTGCATTATTCTCATATTTCTTAATCAGTGGATGCTTGAAAATATCATTGATTTTAATTCTTTGTGTTGGATCAACTTTTAACATTTTCCAAATCAGGTCTTTAGCATCTGTACTTAAATAGTTTGGCATAATGAATTTACCATTTTGAACTTTGATCAACAATTTTCTAATGTTTTCATCATCAAATGGCAAATGACCAGTTAGTAAAGCAAACAAGATGATACCACAAGACCAAACATCACTTGGAGAACCATGGTAGTTTTTACCAGTGACAATTTCTGGAGAAGCATAGTGAGGAGAACCACAACTAGTTTCCAATAATTTTTGTTTCATTTCCAAAGCAGCCATACCAAAATCCGCAATTTTGATATTTAGATTCTCATCCAGTAACAGATTCTCTGGTTTTAAATCTCTATGACAAATATTGAATTGATGACAATAAGCAACACCAGAAATAATTTGTCTAAAAAATCTAATTGCTTCTTTCTCTGGTAGTTTACCCTTTTTAATCAAATAGTCAAATAGTTCACCACCTTCAACATATTCTAAAACCAAGTACAATTCACCTTTATTTTCCCAAACATCATATAGAGCCATGATATTAGGATGTGAGATTAACTTCATGATGATAATTTCTCTTTCAATACCATATGGAGACAAGACATCCTTTTCATGAGCATGTGAATTCTTTTTCTCTTCATCTTTAGATTGGAATTTTGACTTTGGGACAATTTTGACAGCAGCCAATTGACCAGTACCTTCGTGTTTTGCCAATCTGACACGACCAGTTGAACCTCTTCCTAAAGTTCTACCCAATTTCCAAGGCCCAACGTGGTTTTTAGATTTTCTCTTTGAGCTGTTTGTTGTTGTAGTTGAGATCTGCGAGAGTCTCTTTGTAGCGTTGGTGACTGATTCAACAATCTTGTCTAGTTCGTTGGTTGTGTTCATGCTATTATTAGGGTCCATTTTTGAGGCTGAAGTGTAGACTTGAGTGTTGACGATGTTGTTATTTTGGGCCAAAGCAGCTTTAGCAGCGTGTCTTGCAAAACTTGTAGTTTTGGTAGGGTAGGGCATGCTATAAGATCCCAGACAGCTAAATATAGAATGATAAAGAGCAAGTCAGCAGTCACTTCAGAGTTCTTTTGCTTGTTGACCTTTTTTTTTTTAATTTGTTTTGGTCAAGATTTAAATCAACAAAAAAAATCTATTTCTAGAGTAAAAGTGCAGAAAATAACAGCAAGCAAGCAACTGGAGGGGCTCTCAAGAGTGCGCTGTGTATAGTGTATATGTGTTGGAGGGCAAAGAGTGAAATTTGAGTAGGTCAGTGAGATGCCGCCGTGTTGTTCAGTGTTCTGCTTGGAAGTTGGAAACAAAGATTGGGTTTGAGTTTTTAGTTTGTTTCTCTTCGTAATTTACACTTCTTTTCAAGGGATTGAATTTTCTTCCTAAAAAACGCGGTGAAAAATGCACAGAAAAAGTTGAAAAGTAAACAAACAAACAAGATTAGGTAAGGAATGAGATAAGCAGATCACATGACAATCACATGCCGAAGAATTACCGGATTGGGGTTTTTGATACCAGAACGAGAGAAGGAGGCAGAGAGGCATCATCAAGTCATCAATCAACATACTTGGGAAAAGTGGATGTACATTTCATTATATAAAGAGATATACTACTACAATAGAATATACAAAGGTGCAAACTACATCTGTTTCCACTTGATCCACTCGTTAGTTTAACATCCAAAGCATCCTCCACATTCATCACCAGTTGGACATTTATATTTTTATTATAGGGGCTTGTTACAGGTCAAAATCAAAACAACCACACTCAACAACAACTCTGAGCATATAGAAACAAACTTGTCGAAAATGATTCCATGGAAATTCAAGAAACTAAACTTTTCTTCAAAGCCAAAGCCTCAGCCTACCCAGAAGGATAACGAGTCAATCTCTTCCTCCTCTTCAAGCGTTGGCCTTTCAGCCTCACAATCTCCAATTCGTCATGATGATCAGAGCAGTATCAACAACAACAACAACACCTCGATTTCTCAGCAGCACCATAGTCATAACCAGCATAAATCGGTTCCTTCAATACTATTACCAGATGTTTCTACCGGTCGTGGCTCCACTAGTGAAGACTATAGTGGTTCTTTTGATGACAGAAGGCAAACGGTCACTCCGCAGAATGCTAATGAGTTGCAACCGGAAATGGGTAGACTACAACACACCTCAACTCATTCTTCTTCCAAAACTGTTGTTTCTGCATTGTCCTCTCAACCAAATGAAACTCCTGTTGGTCAATCTGGTTCCTCTAGTTCTCCTGTTTATCAAATACCAGCCTCGACAGCCACTTCAAACACTATTTCTACAGCCACCTCAACAGGGTCAAATATGCCATCATATAACACAACAGCTACATCATCTAGTGCTACTTTATCAAATCAACAGAATGAATTCATCAACCCATTTAAACCTGGTTTAATGACGGTCAAGATTTATAATGGTGAGGGGTTCAAGATCCCATTTGATGTTAACTATGAAAAAGCTGTATTCACAAGATTAATCAATTGTGATTCAAACCAGTCGACTGAAGATGCTTTAATTGATAAGTTAAACACCTTAAACCTGGATGATGATGAAAATAGAGTGTTGAGTTCTCATATTTCTAGTGAACTGATCCCAGCCAATGTTTCAATTCCACCTTCAAGTGTTAGAAATGCATTGATCTATTTCACATTGGAAGTTGACAAGACTATTGTTGTCATAAATGCTGATGCTGGTACTCTGGCTCATCCTATTTTCAACAATGTCTCAAATTTTGATGTCACCAAAGTCAAGAATGAATTGAAATTTCAAGTGTTTTTAAAATTACCAGGCATTTTAACTTCTTCAATCTCGTCACAAGAACAACAGCAACAACAAAATGCTAATCAACAAGATATCCTGATCAGTTCAAAAACTATAGATTTGAAATTTGATAAGATTAGCAACCCAATTAGATTGAAAAATCATGAAATTCTTAAATTTGAAAACGAATTTGCTGATTATCCTCATGCAACTAATGGTCAAGTTTACATCACTATTGATTTCAAGCCTAGTGAAAACAAACATCTCACCATTGATGATTTTGATTTATTAAAAGTTATCGGGAAAGGTTCTTTTGGTAAAGTTATGCAAGTGCGTAAAAAGGATTCCAAAAAAATCTATGCTTTAAAGGCCATTAGAAAATCACACATCGTGTCAAGATCAGAAGTTACACATACATTGGCTGAACGTACTGTCTTAGCCAAAGTTGAAAATCCATTCATTGTCCCATTGAAATTTTCCTTCCAATCTCCAGAGAAATTGTATTTAGTTTTGAATTTCATCAATGGTGGTGAATTGTTCCATCATTTACAAAAAGAAGGTAAATTTGAATTATCCAGAGCCAGATTTTATACCTGTGAATTGCTAAGTGCGTTGGAATGTCTACATTCTCTTGATGTCATTTACAGAGATTTGAAACCAGAAAACATCTTGTTGGATTACAAAGGTCATATTGCTCTATGTGATTTTGGGTTGTGTAAGCTAAATATGAAGAATCAAGATAAGACTAGCACATTTTGTGGTACACCAGAATATTTGGCTCCAGAACTGTTATTAGGTAGAGGATACACAAAGACAGTTGATTGGTGGACCTTAGGTATTTTGTTGTATGAAATGTTGACTGGGTTACCTCCATATTATGATGAAAACGTTCCAACAATGTATAAAAAGATTTTGACAAACCCATTGAGATTCCCAGACAATTTTGATAGAGATGCTAAAGATTTATTGATCAAGTTGTTGAGTAGAGACCCAAGAACTAGATTGGGTAACAATGGTGCTGCTGAAATCATGAGACATCCATTCTTCAAAATGATCGATTGGAGAAAGTTGAATAACAAAGGGTACTTACCACCATTTAAACCTTCTGTTAAGGATGCCAATGATACTTCAAACTTTGATACTGAATTTACAAATGAACAACCTGTTGATAGTGTTTTGAATGATTACCTGAGTGATAGTGTTCAAAAACAATTTGGTGGTTGGACTTATGTTGGTACAGAGCAGTTGAGTGATAGTGTTAAGAAGAATTGAAAGTACTACAATGATTTGGAGTTTTGTTTTACAGTTGTTAAGTACTCAAAACATTTATACACGATGTACGTATACAGACTTTATTATATTATAAAGGCACTGAATCAACTGAATGGGAAATGCCCTTCAATAGCTCCAAATCCATCTTGATTAGATTTAGTTCTTGATTTTTGGCTTTGTCATTAATCTCATTTTCAATGTCATCCTCATCATCGCATGAAGAAGAAGAAGACGAATTAGAAGATTCTTCATTATCATTTTTATATTTATTCAATTCACAGAAATATCTTTCCTTATTCTCTTTAAGCTTCTTTTCACACTCTTTTAATTTCTTTGTCTCAATGCCAATCATGTCCAAGATTTCATTCTCCTTTTCATAATTGTAATAATCATTGTTAATGCAGTACTTTCCTGTACCATCACACTGACTAGAGATTGAAGCAATCAATTTCAAAATGACGGTGTAACGACTAATATAATTGTATTCGGCATTTTTGAACTCAGTATAATATTTCAACAAATCTTTATGGTTGCAGTGTTCTTGTGCTCTAGCCATCTGCTTGTTCAATATCTCTTGATACCTTTCCATACCAGGAATGGTGAACTCATCAATAGTAGTCAACTGTTTGTTTGGATGGATGATATAGATTGGTTCCATTTTGGTTTATTGTTATCTTGAAATAAAACTTAAAATATAATAAGCAAAAGTTGTTCATAAATGTGAAGAGAAGGGGAGTTATAAATTATTCACCTCTGATTTTATACTTTTGATGTTGCTCTTTGTTTAGATCTGCCTGGACTAAAATTTAACGAGAGGTGTGTTGAGGGGATTGAGACTAGTCTTTCTTTTCACAAAGTGACACCTTTTTTAATAAATTACACACTTTAATGAACCAAAACAAAAAGCATTGATGGAAGGGAAGAAATGAAATAACATTTGCTTATAAGTGTTTTTGGGATATGTAACTTTTAGTTTTAATCGGAGTACTGTAAATATTGATTTCGAGTAACAAATCGCTATAAACGGTTGAAATTTGACAGTATTAAAGTTCACCTAATGTCCTATCATATTGTATATTGAAACAAAAATGAAAATTAAATATTCAGACACTGCCTTTAGAATGATTTTTCAATACAGTTCTTTTAAACTATTACTTATATCTTTTGTTCCAAAACTCTTTTAGTTGTATTCACTAGTAAAGTCTCATACAAGACTTCAGACTTAGCCTAGGTCAATTAATTGAGACTAAAAATTTGGCATAAAAATTGAAAATCTAATCTAATCTGAACAACAACAACAAGAACAACAATTGAACAAAGCCAAGTGATACACACAAGGTATGCTTAAGACTATGAAGAAGTAAGTTATGAGATAGCAGCTGGTATTACCCCCATTAAATTGATTATTTTTGTTATTAACATTTTTTAGTTCAATTCAAGTCAAACAAGAGCCAAAGGTCAAACTTGAACCTGGCGGTAATACCAACAAACCAATACCAGTAACACCAGCAGAGAAAATCATTAAAAGCACACAAGCTACAGGCCTTAACATTGAGAATCCCAACAAGGCGCATAACAATGAGAAGCTTTTAAAGTTTTTT
>JAJLVX010000230.1:0-10456 GCA_030564525.1 Liangdongia berthetii | reverse complement strand
TAAACAGTTGTTTGCAGTGTATAAACAGTTGAGAAAAGTTTATGATTTGAGAAATCCATTGTTTGTTCCACAAATTCATCAAACATTCACAGGGTCAATCATTCAATCGATGCTGTTATTACTTGATCAGAACATTTCACTTGAAGATAAGAATGAAATGTTTAGTGATATGGATTTGATCTTGAAGGATTTAGATATTCTAGGGAAGGAGGTGCTCACATTAAAACCAGAAGTGTTGAAAGAGTCTTTCAATGTGTTGAACATGCTAAAGATGATTATCAACAAGAGTTTAGTTGAATTGGAGAAGGATCAAAAAGATATCGTGTCTAATGTCTTTGGTGGTGAGCATATGACTGAAAATTATCTGAAGAAATGTACAGTTTCATACATCTTGGACAATGATCACAAGCATTCGACTCCTTATAATAGAGACAGGATCAAAGATCAATTTGGGACTAGTGTTGATGCTGAGCTGGTTAGATCGTCTCTCAAGAATATTAATGATGCACATAAGAGGGCTAAATTAAACCCAAATTTCAACTCAAGTTCAGTCTTATCAACTACATCATTTCCACAACAAGCATTACAACCACCACAGAACCAACAGCCGCAACAACAACACCAAACTGAACAATTCCCAGTTTCTCAAGTTTCACAATCTCCACAACAGCCACCATCTCATCATGATCATTCACAAGATCAACGGATTATGCAACCATCGATAATGCAGCAGGAAGCACAGCGGACGCAACAATCTCCGCAAGTATCAACGCCATACCAACAACAAGATCACGATGCGCTCCATTTCATGAGACATGACTCTGAGTTGGGCGCTTCTTTAAACGAGATTGAAGGCTTTTGGGATGATTTTGGACCACAGGGGCTTGATGAATTGAACAATATGTATTATGCAGAGTTTGCAGGGTACAAGATAGAGTAAAAGTAGAGAGTGGTGGGATTGGATTGGTTCACAGAGACATTCACGTTGTTTTTTTGTATACTATTATTATTATTATAAACCTTTAGCAATTAAAGAATATTAATAACATCATAGTAGAATAGTAATGATACTTTATCATTGTTTTATCCTTCTTTGCATTTATGTCCGCCGAAGTTGAAACCCACTTTGAATTGGCAGTTTTATAATTAAACAGATAACAAGTTACTACAATCCCTTTAACACAATAAATTAACCTTATAAGAGTATTATCTGCACAGTATACCAGTGAATTGTGAATATTTGTGATCATCAGAAAATGGGATACTTGGTTGGTATAGACGTTGGTGGGACAAACACAGACAGTGTCCTTCTAGACACCACAACAAAACAGGTCTTGAGCTGGTCCAAACAGCTGACAACTAACAAAGTCTCTCAAGGGATTCAATCTGCAATTTCTCACCTATTCGAAAACAAAGAATTTGACAAATCACAGGTTGTATCAGTCACAATTGGGACTACCCATTTCATCAATGCTATTATCGAAAGAGACCAGGCCAGACTGGAAAAGATTGCTGTGTTGAGATTATGTGGGCCTTATTCTCACAACGTCCCTCCCTTTAGTGATATTCCAAAGGATTTGACAAGTGTAATTAAAGGATATGTTGGGTTGGTGAATGGTGGGATTCATGTTGATGGGAAGGTGATTCAGCCAATTGATGTTGAAGAAATCAAGAAGCATGCATCGAAGATTAAGGAGCTAGGTCTTTCAACGGTAGCGGTTACTGGGATTTTTGCCCCAGTATTTCCAGAACAAGAACAACAAGTTAAGAAAATTCTGGAAGAGGAGATTCCTGGTGCCAATGTTGTGTTGTCTTATGAATTGAGTGGAATTGGGATCTTAGAACGTGAGAATTTAACCATATTGAATGCTTCAGTCAAGAAGTTTGCAAGTAAAATTATCAAAGCTTTCGGAAAAGCAGTTGAGGACTCTGGTATTGATGCTCCAATCTTGTTGACCCAAAATGACGGGACCGTATTGACGATTGATGAAGCCTTAAGAATCCCAATAAAGACATTTTCATCAGGTACTACTAACTCAATGAGAGGTGCGGCGTTCTTACTGGACAAATTCCAAGGTGAGCATGTCATAGTCGTTGATGTCGGTGGTACAACTACTGATATTGGGTTACTACTACCAAATGGATATCCAAGAAAAACTTCCTCTTTTTCATTCATTGGTGGTGTCAAGACCAAATTGGCTATGCCACAGGTTGAGAGTATTGGGCTAGGTGGGGGTTCTATTGTTAGAGAGATTGATGACGTTGTCACTATTGGTCCAGATTCTGTTGGTAACGATTTTGCTAAATCATTGGTTGGTGGTGGTAATGTTCCAACAACTTCAGATGTGGCAGTTTCTGACACTTTGTATTCTTCATCTTCTGAACCCATCTATGCTATTGGAGAAAAAGAAAACGTCAGAGGGAAGTTCAATGATGTTTTCAAATCAAAGTATCAGACTACACTTGTGGAATTGGTTTCAAATGCTATTGATAGAATGAAAACTTCTCCAGCTGATATCCCTGTATTACTGGTTGGTGGTGGTTCTTTTATCTTGCCAAATGAAATACCTGGTACTTCTGAAGTTTGGAGACCTCAATATTTCCAAGTTGCAAATGCTATTGGTGCTGCTATTGGTAAAATTAGTTCTTCATCTCAAGGATTTGGTAAAATAGATGAGAAAGATTCAATACTAAAAAAACTGGAAGATGAAGCTAGACAAAAGGCAATTGATAGTGGTGCTAAGAAGGATTCAATCACTGTTGTTGATATCATTTCTGAAGGATTGCCATATGTTGATCTAAATAAGTTTGAAATCAAAGTCATTGCTGATGTTGATTACTCAAAATTAAAATTGGTTTCTACGGCAAATACATCTTCTAACACTACTGATGAAATTATCATTAAAGACACTTTGAAAACAATACAACCTAAATTGGATTTATCATTCAAAACATATAAACCAACAATTAATCGGGACAAGGAATGGGTACTTTCTAAAACTGATCTGGAATTCTTGAGAATTGGTACATACATTCTTGGTTGTGGAGGTGGTGGTGAACCATACTTTAGTTATTTAGCAGCTGTAAACTTACTGGACGATGGAGCCACGATAAAAGTTATTGATGTTGATGCTTCAACATATAATGATACTATTTCTGTTGGGTATGTTGGTTCACCAACTGTGACCAATGAACGTATTGAAGGTTCTGAAATCAAGACTGCCTATGACTTGCTAAAATTTAAAATTGGAGTTAACACAGTCATGTCTTTAGAAATTGGTGGATCAAATGGGTTTGCAGCCATAGTGATTTCTGCTGAATTAGGTGTTCCAGTGCTTGATGCAGATTTGATGGGGAGAGCATATCCAATGATATGGCAAATTACACCAGTTGTTCAATCTGATGAACCTGTTTATGCTCCTTGTGCTTTCAGCGATGGTAATGGTAACGACATATTGGTTTCAAGAACAAAAGATAACAGAGATGCTGAAAATATAGTGAGAAGTGTTACAAGTCAACTTGGTTCTTCTGTTGGTATGGTCACCGCTATAAAAAATGTTAAACAAAATGTCATCAGAAACAGTATCTCATTGGCTTGGCGAGTTGGTAGAGCAGTGTGCATTGCAAGAGAACAAAGTGATATTGACAACATTGCAAACCATATTATTAAATCTGTTGCTCCAACACATGCAAAAGAGCTGTTTAGAGGTAAGATAGTTGGGGTGGAAAAGACTCTTAGGAATGGGTACACTTTTGGTGAAGTCATAATTGATGACGGTGAGAAGACATTGAGAATCCCATTCCAAAATGAAAATATTCTTGCCGAACTTGATGGTGAAGTTATTGCGTCAGTTCCAGACCTGGTCAGTGTTATTGATGCTGATTCTGGTGAAGCTGTTGGTACACCAGATTACAAGTATGGCTTAATGGTTATCGTATTGGTTATTTCTCCAAGTAATTTATGGACTGATACAACAAAAGGCTTAGAAATCGGTGGACCACAAGCATTTGGTTTAGATGATGTTGTATATAAACCAAGTGGCTCTTACGTCAAACCAGAAAGTGTCATTGAAGAGTACTACAATGGCCAATGAAATTTCTGTGATCATATATAATAAAGCAATCTCAATGATTAATTTCTAAATAAAATGTATATGATATAGACCCGTGCTGATAAATAAACCAAAGAGAAAAGAAGCATGCGAGCTTTCTTCTTAAACATTTTCATGTGCCTTTTCATCAAACTCTTCACTTCTTAGAGAAAAATCATCATCACTATCAAACATTTGGTCCAATAGCACACTTGGAGGTCTTGGAGGTGAAGATTTTTTATGTTGAGTTGGCGAATTTTGAGCTTGTGAGTTTGGTGTACCAGTATAAGCTGATCTTGGTGAGTCAATAGGAGTAGTATTGTTACTCAAATAACTTTCATTACCACCATATAGTTGAGGCATAACTAACATTTCCGTTGGTGAGATAAACAATGAGTTTCTTGAATTGTTATTCGTTAAAGCGGTTCTCAAAGTTCTACCTCCAGGTGTAATCAGCTGCTCCATAGACTTTTGGGAGCCTAGTGCATTCACAGTAGTACCTGAACTGAAAGTGTGCATCGACATGGCACTATGTTTCTTGGACAGCTTTGGAACACCAGAAGAACCAGCAGGACCAACATCGGAATGGAATAAGGTTGGATCATAGTTGAAGTTTTCAGGTGGGGTTTGAATTGTGCTGGTTTGCTTTGCACTTTTAGCAGCACTGCATTTCAACAAAGCTCTAGTGATAAAAAATGTTAAAAACACAAAACCTAAAGCAGAACCAAAGGCAATGAAAACTGTACCATTCGTGGCTGTTGGCATATAAATCTTTGGATTAACATCAGTTGGAACAACAGGTGTAAAAGTGACAGAATAACTTGAACTTGTGACAGAAACCTTTGGCAAATTCAACAAAGACGTGGATGATGTTGCAGTAGTAGAAGCAGATGTACTCTGTGAACTGGATGCTTTGGTAGTACTTGAAGCAGTTTTGGTAGTACTTGAAGCAACTTTGGAGGTGGAGGAAGGAGTTGCAGAGCTCGAAGATGTTTCAGTCGTGGATGAAGGAGATGCAGAATTTGAGTTGGTTTTGCTTGCTGATTTGTTATCATCTGATTTGGAACCTGATGTAGTCTTACTTGTGGTTGAAGTTTCAGAGGAAGATTTTTCATCTGCTGTTGTTGTTGAACTTGATTGGATTGAACTAGTGGCATCACTTTTCGATGAGCTTTCTAATGTTGTTGTAGAAGCTTCTGAACTTTGTTCAGTGGTAGAAGATGGAGAGTCAGTGGTAGAAGAAGAAACATCATCTGCAATAGTGACAGCGGCCAAAGAGAGTAGTAATACGTTGAATAATTTCATATCGAATGCTTTGTTGTGTATAATGTATTTTTATGAGTTGAAATGAATGACAAATAGTTGGACCAGAATAGGCATAAAAGAATGAATGAAGGAATATGTTAGAACTATGCTGCCTGCCGGTAATATAATGAATGAGCGAATGATGATTATATATATATGAATGTAACGAATGAATAACGACTGTTGCACCAAACTTTCTTTAACAAATTTCGAAGTGTGAATAAATAAACAAGTTAGTGAAGAGGTTAAAAAGTTGAAGTGCTGAAGTTTAAACCCTTCGTGTACTAGAGTCTAGAAGGCTGAACTGCAGCAGATATCAACCCTTTGAGAGGTTTCTATCGTTATTTCTAAGACTGAAACATAATTGTAAACAATCAGGAGTGTTTCATGCAATCTGCTGCATAGATTGACGCGTGATGAGAAAAAATTGACGCGTCTTGCATCTTGGGCGTGTAAGGCTGTCTGTACACGAATCAGGATTCAACAACTCGAGAGTTGAAACTTGATACTTGATACTTGAAAGCTCAAACTTCACAGTGCTAGATAATGGAAATGTAGGTCATAGGATGATGGATCACAAGTCAGTTCCAAAATCTATTCGTGAGAAAATTACTCATAATAAGTTCGGGTATGAACTTTGAAGAGATCAATATCGGCCATGATTCATTACTCATCATTATACTTATATAAGTAAATTAACTCTGAGTACCGAGACTAGGGTGCACACTTCAGACTCCAATATCAAATTTCAATTAGAAAAATTATATCCATATACTATTATATTTTCACTGATCTCTAGTTCTGTTAATTTATTCGTTTGGAAAACCAGGAGACAGATGTCCATCAGTTACCATACAAGGATAAATTCACTACATTATAAACAATATACATGCTTGATAAACGTATATCAGAATTAGAATCTCCAGTTTTCATCAGCAGATTCAATAGCCCATTTAAACTTATCTCTTAAAGTCTTGGTAAACACCTTTTCGATTGGAACATCAAATTTCTTGCAAAACATAACGGATAATCTTGGATCAATATAATTAATCTTGGATGTACTTAAAGCAACTTGAGAGTTATCTTCTTTATCTTTCATTTGTAATGTTGTGTTTGCAATTCTTTGCTCTAATTTCTCAACTTGAGCTTTCAACTTTTCCACAGTGATACTGCCATTCTTAATTGCTGGTTTACCAGTTTTTATTTCTTTAGCATATTCTATTTCTAATGCATCAACTTTGGCTAAAGCTTCTTTTAATTCAGATTCTGGTAGAGCCTTTTCACCATTTTCAATTCTCTTTTCATTTTCTCTTTTATACTTCTTTTCAGCTTTGTCACGTTCTCTTTCTATGATATATTTGTGAATTTCCATTTCTTCTTCTTTAGTTAAATCTTCCAGTTCTTCAAAATATTTTGGTTCTTTTTTCAAAATCTTATTATCCAATTGTAACATAACTCTTTTGCATCTAATTTTTTGCCAAACCATTTCTTTAATACGATCTTGAATCTTTTGCATACTAGCTTCATGACCTTTACCAACGGTCCTTTGATGGTTACACAAAATAGCAACAGTTCTATTTGCAGCGTTAAATTTGACAACCTTTTCAGCCGCAGTACCTTCATTTGGAATCAAATCCAATTGATCTTGCATAGTTTTGGATGCATTATATGTACGGAAAACTTTAGCAGTCAAACCAGGCATGTACTTTTGGAAATGTTTATTCAAGATTGAAGGATCCAATCTATCAAACAAATCATCACCAGGTTTTTTTGGAGCCTTTTTGAATATTTTCAAGTTTTTGAAAACTTGAGCATCAACTTCAACTTCTTGATAAAATCTAATGGAATCTTTACCCAAGAAATCAAAGATCACAGTATTTGGTGGAGATAATGTAATGTGTTCATATCTTAAAGAGCAACAACCAACGGTATCAGCTTCATCATCTGATTTTTCACCACCAGCTCTAAGAGCAAAGACATCAATCAAATATGTTGCGACAGCAATTTGACGGTTCAACATCAAAGAATCTTTTAACATTCGTCTATAATCCTTTCTAACATCCTCAATATGATTTTTCAATTCTCTAGCCTTTTCAAATTTTTTGAAATCACTCATACCTTTTAAAGAAGAATTTGCTGCAAAACGAACATATTTAACAGAATTGGAAATGTTTTCTCTCCACATAGCCAACCAAGAAACAGTATTATCATGTCTAATTTCACCCCATTCATGACCTTTTGGTGGTTCTGGGACCTTGGCTTCCTTACCCAAGTTTAAGATAACGTTTTCTGGTTGAACACGTCTTTTAAGTTTACCAGTTTTTGGATGAGCACCACGACCTCTAAATAAACCTGGAGGTTCAATTCTAAAGTTACCAACTTGTTCTTTTCTACCATCCAAGTAACAGATTTTATATGGTTCTTCTAATAGAACCTTTTCTTCCTTTTCAGCTTTCTTTTGCGCCTTTGTCATATTCTTTTTCTCTTCCTTTTTCATTTCAAAATATTGAAACATCTTTGTAAAGTCACATTTTTCAAATTTTGTAATTGAAACATTACAACCACCACTTTCTTTCAAGACTTCCAAGAAATCATTGAAGAAATTCTTTTGAAAAACAGGGTTTTTACCATGATCAGTTTCTAACAAAGCGGCATAAAACCCAGCTACTTCTTCAGCAGGTGGAGGTAAATCAACAGGTTTCCCATCGTAGTACAACTTCACATGAGAAGGCAAAGGTTCGTATTCCGGAGGGAAAATGACACCGTTGTGCGATAGAGTGGTCCATTTGATTGAGTCATCTTCATCCTTTTGATTTTCCCACCATCTATAAACCTCATCTTCCTCCTCCTTTGGAGTAGATTCTTTCTGTGGAGTTGATTGCTTTTTTGGTTTAACAGCAGAAGTTGCAGTATCAGCAGCAGACGAAGAACTTGACTTCGTTTTCTTATCTTTCTTCTCAGACTTGTCCTTCTTTGATGATTTTTTAGAAGATGTATCTTCAGTTTTTACTTTCTTTGACTTAGAAGACGAGGAGGAAGAGGATGATTTACGCTTCTTTTTGTTAATTGGTACATCAGAATCAGAAAGGGATGTGTTTGAAGTTGAAGAAGCTCGATTTGTTTTAGATAATGGGACATCATCGTCGTCAAAATCTTCCTTTTTCAATGTTGGCTCTAAGAAATAGTTGTTAGTACTTGACACATAAAGCCAATGTAAATAAATAATTATGCCTGAATTGACATAAAATCATACTCTTTCTGCGTGCCAAGACAACATCATCTTCACTATCTGAACTCATTATGATACCTAATGATGAATGGAAATCTGTAAGATCAGAAATACTTGTTTGTGTTCTGTTTTGGATGTTGATAACTTGATTGTATAAAAACAACAAAGCGCGTTTCTTAATGAATATTCACCGGTTTGAAACTAAGAATTGATGGGCGAGTAGATTCAAGAGTTGTGCTGTGTTGTGTTGTATAGTTATTGATAAAGACCTTTCCACCAAACTTTGAACCAGTTCAATAAGAGAACAAAAAGAATAATTGCAGATTTTTGATATGTGAAAAGTGAAAAAACTCCATCGACCTAAATTTTTTTTCCTTTTTCTGGGATCTTGACAAAACAGGAAATTATATGGCACGTGAACATTATTACTTAACATTTTACTAATAATTACATCAAAATTTTCATTAGGGTTCATTAGGGTTGTTAACTAGAACACAGAAGCCTGCATGAATGATTGTTTGTTTACAAAGTTGTAGAGTTTGAAGTAGAATGCATAAAAGAGAGAAAGAGGAAAATAGAGACAGATACATCATACATATACATAACTTATAAGTAGCAAATACATAATTAATTAGTATTAGATGTTTGGAATTAGATTGCAGATGTCATTTTAATACGCATTTCCTACCAGATCTGGGTAGTATGGTACATATATCATATCACATATGTAACATGATAAATAGTAGTGGAACAATCTACTACATATACGTATAATAATCACCGGACATACTGGTAGTAACTACGTATACCAATTAATTGTAACTACACTCTGCCAGTCTCTATTTATCTTAAGCTGTTTTCGTCCTTTATTTTCAAAACTCATCGCTTTCAATTTTTATTGTTTTTATTTACAATTTGCCCAATCCGGACAGACATTTCGAGTGAAACCAAAACAAACTTCAACCAAAGTGCACAAATCCACAGGATATTTATATACAATTACATTCCTTGAAGTCCTTCTATAGACGTATATGATCTAATATACTGATCGAGAAAGTATATTCAGAAAGGGTCTACATACAAATCTTCCTAAATAAGTGACAATCAACTGGGGTCTTTAGTGTTGTGTGCATTTCATAGAAAACTAAAATCCTTTTTAAATATATCCTCGACATTCTTTTTGTGGTCAAACTGCTAATTGTTGGTGAATCTGAACAAATCAGTCATACAGCCATATATTGAAGGAGCATTGATTGATCCAGCAATAAAACAAACAACAATTCACAGTGTCATCACATTAACTATTCTTCATTCACTCCCATTCTCATTCACTCTGTCATCATGGCATCACTGAGAGGTCAACCTTTGCAAGCTCTTGGTGCTAGAGAACTAAACGCTAGAGCAAGACTGGCAAATGAGCAACAACTGACACCATTGAAGTCGACAAGAAGACTTGATATGGAAAACTATGGTGCTCAAGAAAAACTACAACAACAAATGCATCATCATCATCAACAACAACAACTACAACAGCAACAGCAGCAGCAACCGGTCAAAGAAAAACCTGCAAAGAAGAAGAAGGAAAAGTTATCTGCACTATGTAAAACACCACCATCATTGATCAAGACAAGGAATGGTAAAGACTACAAAAGAGGTCTGTTTTTAGGTGAAGGTGGTTTTGCTAGATGTTTTCAAATGAGAGATGATAACGGTGAAGTGTTTGCTGCTAAAACAGTTGCTAAAGCGTCTATTAAAAACGATAAAACAAAAACAAAGTTGCTATCAGAAATCAAAATCCACAAATCAATGGCCCATCCAAACATTGTTAAAT
>JAJLVX010000229.1:0-10595 GCA_030564525.1 Liangdongia berthetii | reverse complement strand
GATGCAAACTTGACCTGCTTTCAACCCATACGACAAACCACAGCCGCAAGAAGATCAATGATCACCAATCAGAAAGACTGAAATAATGATGGGATCTCAACTTGTGGTAAATATAAGCAGCTTGTTGGTGCATTTTGAGCTCCGTCCATGCTCCTTCATCATCCCCTCGTCGAAGTTTGAGAAGATAAAGACCAATGTTATTAAGGCCGAGCCCGCGGCGCAAATAAATATTAATGATTTAAGCTGAACAATAGATCAACAATAAATGCACTAATTAAAATTTGAAATATTAAATTTTTTTAATCAAAAACTTCAAATTTAAACCATTATGATAATATTTAAGTGAATTTGCATATATAGCGTTATAATTCTAGTTATTTATAATAGTATTATTATAATTATTAATACCTACAAAATTTGAGGTTTGAGTGCGCAGCTGCATTGCAGTTGCAGATTTCTAGCCGATTATAAAAATGAAAGCGTAAAACAACAACCAAGTAAGCAAAGAACATACTAATTAGTAATTATAAGTTGTAATATATCTTATACTTCTCACCTTGCCAAGTTAGAGAAGTTTGGACGTCAAAATTTAAGATAAAAGTACTGTTAACTAACTGCGAGTAGAAAAGTTTACTCACAAGTAACTTTTGAAAGTAAACCCTTTTACTTACGGAAGTGAAAGTAACGAATCTTTTTTTTACTTTTAATTCTTGATCACCTCGTTCAATGTTCATTAATCACATTAGGTAAATTTCTTAGTATTGATGAAATACAAGAGTTCTTGTAATAATTCAGAAGCATCTTTAGATTGCAATCAGATCTCAGAAAGTATCTACAGCCCACTGTATTAGATTCACTCTTTACATACGGCACATGATCATGAATACACTACAGCATCTCCTATTAATGCTCTCTCTCAAAGTGACAGAAAGTACTCACAGTTACTCACAAGAACACTCATGAGTAAACTACAACTTTATTGAAAGTGTGAGTAAATTAATTTGGTCACTCGTAATTTTAATCTATGATGCATTCAATATTGTCGAACTCTTTTATTTAAAACTTTAACACATTATTAATTATTCTATCTATTAAATTATCTAATATTCAAAACAGGTTCCTAACTTATAAGACATAATCAGGTGCAAGTTCAAGATCCTTACCAAAGATTGTAGCACCAACTGGTTTATCATGACCTTTTAAGATAGCCACATTCTTGACGTATCCAATACGGTCGAATCCCAAGGAATCCCACAGTTTTGCACTAGCAACATTAGTATCAAACACCAAATTATAAACAGAATATGTATATCCTAAAACTGGTGCCCATCTCAAATAAACAGTACCTAAGGTCTTACCAATCTTTTGGCCTCTCTTTCTGTGATTGACCAAAAACCCAGCATTGCACACATGAGAACAACGATCCATATAATTTGGCTTGATGTAATTAGTACCCAAGAATTTCTCAGCCCAATCATCATCTTCGTTCAATGACCCATCGCCTTCCACGAACAATTCAACAAATGCTTGAAACCAATAATCCTTGAACTCTTGCAATGTTTGTGGACTGTATTGTGGATAAGTGTCACCTCTCAATATCTCAGCGTTGAATTCCTCGTTCAGGAACTTGACTAGTGATTCAGGAACTTCATCAAGTGAATAGATTGGGACAACGGTACCTTTGGTGCCATTTGGTAAAGTGACTGGGATCTTTTCGGTGATTTTGCCCTTGGCTGGGACTAGAAGTGGACCCTTTAAAGCTGAACTACCCATTGTGATGTTGTATTAATAATTAAAGGAATTATATTAAAAAATATCAGGTTTTGTTCGTTGTATTTATGTACAGATTCTTTATCGATAAATTTCACGTTCGGATCTATACAACCGTCAAAATGCAGTTCTATTTTATTTGTATGTAAACACACGGCGCAAACGATTTTTCTAGATTAAAATTTGATAGTCTCTCTATCTGATATCTGATGCTTATAATTGTGTACTTCAATGCCAGAAACTCGCTCAAAGATTCTAATAATGGTTCTTGGTTACTCTCTTTAGATCTGGGGTGATATTGTGTGTCCCGTATCAGTTTGGATGATGACTAATCACTTACAAATATTTATTTATCTTCAATTGAAATATTTGTTCTGCAGGAACTCGTCCCTGTTAGCTCAGTTGGTAGAGCGTTCGGCTTTTACAGTCTATACGGGAATAATCATTTCTTAACGGAAGTTAACCGAAATGTCGGGGGTTCGAGCCCCCCATGGGGAGTTCCTAATTATTTTTTGATTTACGTTGAGAATTGAGAATGGAGATTGTAGTCTTTCTTCAAATGATACATTTTTGATACAATTAAAGCATTGAACATCTACAATAGCAGCTCTAAATATTTTCAAACATCAAATTATAATCAAAAACGAGAAATCAGGATAACAATTAACGTTATCAACTCCCATTATACTAAGCAAAGACAAAAAAAAAGAATAGCCAATATTAAAAAATAAGGAATTTAGTTAAATCAAATAAAAAAGACAAAAAAAGCTTGATAAAAATAGCAACATGTGTTTGTGGAATTGTTTTCTTGATGCAGGCAAGTGGACAAACAAACAAACAAACAAACAAAAGATATGTTGAAATGAGAGTCATGGATAAAGGAAATAATAAAAAAGAGACAAGTGCATGTGTATATATATATGTTGAGACAGTTGCTTTGTCGTTATTTCTTCCCCCACGTTAATGTTAAATCACTTAACGAGGACCTTGACCACCATACATCATATGACCATAGTTTTGATATTGGACATTAGCAGGACGATCTTTACCCCAACCACACTTCAAAGGACGACCATTAACGATGAACCCAGTCAATTGAACAATGGCCAGAGCAGCTCTTTCATGAGAATCGTACTTAACAAAAGCACAGCCCTTTTCTGGATGGAATTTCAAGTCAACAATGAAACCAAAGTTTTGTAACAATGGAATCAAATCATTTTGAGTGGTGAAATGGGCCAAATTACCCAAATAAACAGTTGTTTGCCATGATGGGGCCTTTCTCAACACCAAATCATAACTTTGTGGGGATAATAGGTTTAAACCAGCTGAACCATTGATAGCACCACCATTAATTGGAGTATGACCACCAGCATTTTGTAGGTTTGGAATGGTGTTATTATTGTTGTTATTATAGTTTGAATGTAAAGGAGCACCACCGTTATAGTTGTGATGACCTCCACGATGATTGTTATGGTGATGGTGATGATGACCACCACGATGATTGTTGTTGTTGTTGCGGAAGTTATTTCCTTGTTGTTGTTGCTTATGAGAGGCATAGTTCAAACGGACTTGTCTACCTCCAATCCATTCACCATTCATGGTGTTCAAAGCGTCTTCGAAATCCTTTTGATCTTCAAAAGAAACAAATCCATAACCTCTTGATCTACCAGATTGCATATCCCACATGACATGAGCTTGGATTAAAGAAGGGAATTTTGAAAAGCTTTTTTTCAAAAGTTCATCATCAACTTCACTAGATAAATCCCCAACGAAAATGTTGAAACTATCTGGAGTGCTTTTAGCTTGTTGAGATTGATAAGCCCAGTTAATTTTGATTTCGAAATTATCAATTAGACTACCATTCAAGCTATCAAAAGCAGCTTCAGCAGCATCTTGTGCTTCATATTCAATAAAGGCATAGTTGAAACCCAAATGGTTCTTATCAACCAAAATCTTGATAGATTGAACTGGGCCACCAACAGAAAAGATTTCACGCAGTTGATCTTCAGTGACGGCCTTACTTAACCCACCAACGTATAGAATTTTGTGTGAAACTTCACGACCACCTTCTGTAGCCAGTGCTGGAGCTGGTTCTTCAACACCTTCTTGGCCAGGTTCTGTAGATGCAGCAGCACTGGCAGAAGTGGCAACAGCAGCAGCAGCAGCATCAGTATCGGTAGAAACTGGAGCATCAACTTGAACTTCAGCAGACAATTCAGAAGAAGTGGTATCTTGTTGTCTTTCAACAGTTTCAGTAGACTTTGGTTCTGATAATTGAACTTGCTCAACCTGAGCAGTGATCTTTTCAACCTCATTTTCAGAAGTGGTGACTGGTTCTTCAACCTTTGTTTCATCAGTCTTGACTGGAACTTCAGTAGATGAAGGAGTAATTTGTTGTTCTTGTTCTTGAGCACTCATGATGATATTAATGTAATAATAATTGTGGTGGTAATAATAATAATGTGTGTTGTAACTGTTGTTGTAAACGTAGTAACAGTAGCAGAATATATAAAATATTAAAATCAGATGAAATAAACGAACCCAAATAAATGTGTTATAAACCCCAAAGTAAAAAACTTGTAAATGATATATGAAAACCCGTTAAAAAACCAAAAAAGAATTGACGTAGTAGATAAAACAGACCTTTTGATTGAAATGTGGATGAATTAATTTCTTTTCAAACGAATTGAATTGTATTGTAAGTGAAAATGTTCCTTGTTTAAAAAAATATATCTATAATACTCTGAAAACTTGAAATTGAAGTGGTAGAATATTTGTTAAATTTTTATAATATCACAAAAAGATCAACTGTTGCAATATGAAGTAATTTTTATATTTTCTTTAATAATTGTTGTTTGAAAGGAGCGACAATAGTTTGAAGTATAAAGACTTTAGAAAAAAACACAGAATCAAGTATCAATCAAAAATCAAAACTGTATGAAGAATTCTTTATATGTTTCTTTGGTGTTGTTCTTGCTTGTTTTTAGTCTGGATGAAATTGCTATTAATCAGAAGTTTTGAATAAACACAATTTTGTTTTGTTTTTGCTTGGTATTATTTTTTAAAGGAGTGACTGGCGACGATGTATCAACGTTGGAATGAGATAAAAAAAAATGAAACGAAATAAAAAACAATGTGATTGAGTAAACAATAGTTGGAATCACTTGAGATTGTTTCTTTTCTTTGTTTGATAAGCTGAAATATCAATGTATAAAAACTAGTAATTTGGACTGTTTTGATTATGTTGTTTCAGAGAAGAGAGAATTCAAATAAATTTTTGGTTTTTTCGTTGTTGACAAAACTAAAATTTCTGTTGTTTGTTGATTTCCGCATTGGGAAGTGAAAGTGTGTTTATTACGTCATTATTATTCTTATTATTATCAGTTACTATTATACTATTATAAGTACTATATTCAATACTCACCACATTCTGTAATGGTCACAGGTAGCAATGGCTTGTCATATTCATCTGTTCTCACCCTATTGATCTGGTCTATGATCTCAGAGCCTTCAACAACTCGACCAAACACCACATGCTTATTATCCAAGTGATGCTGTGCATTACGACCAATGATGAAGAACTGGCATCCATTGGTGTTGGGGCCTGAGTTGGCCATGCTTAAACTGTATGCCTCGTGGGTGTAGAAGAACCCTTCATCATCAAACTTGTCCGAGCCAAATATCGTATAGGACCCTTGGCCATTATGCTTGACGAAATCACCACCTTGGATCATAAAGTCTTTAATCTATACCAGGAATGCGATGTTAATATGATATGATATGACATAAAACAACAAGCTGACTCACCACTCTATGGAATAGACATCCTTTGTACCCAATCGGTATGCCTCTATCGTTCTTGTGCTCACCAGTACAAAACTGTCTAAAATTCTCACAGGTTCTTAAAAAAGGTTTAGTTAGTAAATTCAAGTATGGTGTTATTTAAACGTTAGTTAAAAGAGACACAAACCTTGGCAACTTGTCTGTGTACAACACAAACTTGACTCTTCCTAGAATATTTGCTTGAAATCTTTGGTTAATATCATTCTGTATGAATAGTAAGTTATGATAATTACCCACGTCCTAAAGAGATCTGAAAAAAAAGTGTTAATTATTACTTCGAAAAAAAAACTGGTTCACAATGGCTCCTACGTCAAAGAACACTATAGTCTGCTGCTCTGCATCATGGTGACTCATCTTCTTTTAACTTGATTGTTATTATTCCTGTAATCAGTTGTATAAATGTAAATGAAGTAAATTTAATAATTTCGATTTGTTTGGTTTACGGGTAAGCATTTCGTTTAAAATCAATGACAAATTACAATATCTAACATTAATTATCTGATCTTCACAACAACGCACACAAGAAGAGGATATACGACACAGTGATACACACAATGTCCACCAAACAGATCCATACCTCTGC
Organism: Liangdongia berthetii; assembly: GCA_030564525.1. Lineage (NCBI taxonomy): Eukaryota > Fungi > Ascomycota > Saccharomycetes > Phaffomycetales > Wickerhamomycetaceae > Liangdongia > Liangdongia berthetii. The sequence continues at coordinate 4,399 of JAJLVX010000229.1, read as the reverse complement.
CCCAGACACAGAAACCGCCATAGACAGAAGCGTCCCAGAATTCCCAGTTGCCCAATCCACAGACGAGGACAACTACTTCAAGACAAACTCTGCACCACCATATCTTGACGAACTATCCAAAGAATGCCGTGAGTTTATCCAATTCCACAATAAAAAGGGTACCAAGATCGCTTTAGTCACTTCTGGTGGGACAACGGTGCCATTGGAAAACAACACGGTTAGATTCATTGATAATTTTAGTGCTGGGACTAGAGGTGCAACCAGTGCTGAACAATTCTTGGAAAATGGGTATGCTGTGATCTTCTTCCATAGAGAATTCTCATTGTTGCCTTACTCTAGACATTACAGTCACACCACAAACTGTTTCTTGGACTATATGACTGAAATCGACGGTAAGATTGAAATCAAACCTCAATATTCTGAGGAAATCCTCCAAGTTTGGAAGAAATACAATGCTGCTAGAGATAACAATCTGTTGCTATTGTTACCATTCACCACTGTCAACCAGTACTTGTTCTCATTGAGGGCCATTTCTGAGGAATTGAACGCTGTGGGCACAAATGCGTTGTTTTACTTGGCTGCTGCTGTTTCAGACTTCTTTCTACCATTTTCTAGATTGCCAGAACACAAGATCCAGGCTCAGGATCACAATGGTGGTAAACTGGTGGTTAACCTCGACCCTGTTCCTAAATTCTTGAGAAGATTGGTTGATTCTTGGGCCCCAGGTGCAATGATTACGAGTTTTAAATTGGAAACTGATGAGTCAATCTTGTTACACAAGGCTCGTCAAGCTTTGAACCGTTATAACCATCAATTGGTCATTGGTAACTTGCTACAAACCAGAAAGAAGGAGGTCATGTTTGTCTCGAAGGATGAAACTAAAGAACCAGTGTGGTATAGACTAACTGATGAAGAATTAAAGAAAGGTGTGGATATTGAGAGCTTGATTGTTCCTGCTGTTATTAAAGAACATGAAGCATGGATCAATTCTCATAAATAATTATAAAATCTTGCTACTATATCTGTTACGCACTATTTACTAAACTATAATTATAATAATCAATTAATATAATAACTTACATACAGCTTCAGCTACTGCTTTAATATTCCAATATTATACTAATGTTCTAATATTCTAAATAATACATATTTATATTTATAATGCATGTTATATAACTATTTACATAAAACTCAAACCTATACCATATTGTAATCCCTTTCTAATCGAATCGTTTTGATGGGCCGTTATTGGCAACACAAAGTTCAATTCAAATCTTGCAACTGGATGTCTATAAACAATCCCAAACCCAGCACCAATGGATGGTTGTGTTAACAGTTCTTTTATAGACCCACCCAAGGTTTCATTACGATCCAACGGTAGTAATCTCCCAAAGTTTGTGAAAAAATGTAGTTTAAAATTCGACTCTTTTGAGATGAATGGTAATCTTGTGAATGCACTAGCACCACCACTTAGAAAGATATCTCCACCTAATGTATCGTTATGGTTTCTTGGACCTAACCCATTATAGAAAAAGGCACGAACATCATTTGGCCCACCTAGATAGAATCTATCCATCAAATGCGTAGTCTTGTTAAGACTATAGATCCAGCCACCACGTAATGATAAATTCAAGATATATGCCCTGTCTTTGAAATTCGTAGCATACGACGATTCAAACGATTGTTTAAAGAACTTGTAACTGTTCAAAGTTGGTAACAACCCAGCAAATTCGTTTGACAATGAGAAATGAGCACCTCTTGTAGCCAATGTCTTGTCATCTCTCGTGTCATACATAAACTTGTAGATGAAAGACGTCTTGAAGTCATCACCAGCATGAAACATAACGTTGTTTGAAGCAGACGAGCGCACACTAGTGACACTTCTCAAGATGTTCTCCACTGAAAACTCATGGTTAACGACATCTTCAATCGAGTACAGCTTCGTGTTCAACCCCTTGATAACCTGCTCATGCGAAGACCAGTCGATTTTTCTCGATGTTATGAAGAATGAGGCATCAGCACGCCAATCAGGGAGGTTTTTAAAGGGAGCAGAGTAATTCAATAAATATGATGATCTGGTTCTCGTCCCCGTGGTGGCATCAACCACAAGCTTCTCACCACCACCAAAGATGTTGCGCCATTGGAAGGTCATGTACCCGTCCCCTTCACCATTACCGACATTTGTACCTGTCTTCGCATGGAACGTTTTCACTGGGAATAGTTTGATTTTTGGAGTGATGTTCAATATACTACCATTAATATTATAGTCATCATCCTCTAGAGCAACATGGATGTTTTCAATGGATTGGGTCTTGAAGAAATTGGAAGTCACAGTGTCAACGCTTTGCAACAGTTTACCAAAATTTTGTGAATTGTTAATGAATGGAGTGATTTGTGTTGCAATGAAATCATCTCTAAAGTTTTCTGTTCCTTCAACTTTCACTTTTGAAACTTTGACGGCTCTTGTGCTGTTTTCTTTGAACAATCTCTCTACAAACTCCTGGCCTTGCCTCTGAAGAATCTGTTGCTTAGCAAGCTCAATCTCCTGTATTTCAGAATCATTCTGTTTCTGGGACTTGAATGACGTTGTTACTCTATTAATGGCCTGAAAAAAATGTTAATAAGCTTAGAACAGCATATTTCTGGAAAAAAATGTAAAACATACTGAGTCATCCTCCTTCAGATCTAATGACATCTCTGGTCTCAATGCAGATATAAGGTTATGTGGTACTGAGTCTTGAATCTTGATTTGTCTTTACCATCATTGGTGAAGTTAATGTGCTGCATATATAAATGAAAACTGGAGATCTGGGTGTGTTACCTGGTCGAGTAGGGTAACCTTTAGACGTTTTGAGCTTATAATAGTAATACACCATTACAATTGCATATCATCAATCAATTATGGTTCCTACCAGTTTGTTTCCATGTTTCCATGCTGTGTTTCATTGCATCAACCATGTTATTAAGTAAATACTACCTACATGCATGTAGCATAATTGATGTACTTTTACAATTCATAAACAATAACTAAAATAAAACTAGACAGCTTTGATCCATGATCTAAAAGGTCCATAAGCAAACGTATAAAAAGAATAAAAGGGTATAACATGAGGAACAATATAACAATATAACAGTATAATAATATGAAAAAAAAAAGAAGCATTCATTCAACATCACTCCCAGCTTCACTAATCCCACTATTGTTAGCAGACCCATACAACAAGTTTGGAAACTGCTGGTAAAGCGTATCAGGAAACTGTTGGCCATTTGGCCCACTAACCTCTAATTTCGGCACCATTAGTGAATTACCAGTGCCATCATCACCACCTGCAGCAGCTTTTTCCCTAAGCTCACGCTCATGCTCTTCTAACAATGGACGGATACACTCTTTCCCAGCCTCTGTCTTAAAGTGTCTGCCCAATGCATCTGTTCTGGCAAACTTCTTACCACACCCCCAAACAGTACCATCTTTCAGCGTACCACGACACTCATAACGCTTCTTCCCAGAATGCAGATCTTCATGACGCTTTCGGTCGTGCTGTCTTGCAAATGCCTTACCACAAATCGTGCAGACAAAGGGTCTTTCATCAGTATGTGTTCTTAGATGTGATTTCAGGTTGTATGGTCTTGTGAAACGTTTATCGCACAGATGGCATGCGTAGATTGATGGATGTTTCTGGACACGCTTGTTCGATTGGTTTGGAGATGCTAGCTCAATGATCTTTTCACGGTTTCTCGACAAGGACCTGCTCCGTTCATCTTCATGTTTTGAAATGGAGCTTGATCTTGATCTTGACTGTCTTCTTTGACGGCCTGTTCTCATGGATTGGTGTTGGTCTTGATCCGGATCTGGTTTTAACAAGTCAGCATCATCAAAAACAGCATTGGTGTTATTATTATTATCGGTTGGTGATAATAATGTACTATAATGACCAGCCTTCATATTGGTTGAATTGTTTGAGTTGGCTCTTGAATGTGCCGGAGAGTTGTTTGGGGAACTTCTATTCGAACTGAATAGCGATGGGGTCTTTCTTGAGATTTCCTCTGGAGCAACGTCAATAGAGATGGTGATTGGCGACTGTGTGGTGTTCAGCAAAGTGTTGTTCGTCTGTAAGTTTTCCTCTGTAAGCCTGTTGATGTGAGTGGTGAGGAACTCCATATCAGTTGCAATAGCAGCACCGGAATCGCCAGCATTATTATTGGCATTACCGTGGAAGTCGTCGTCGTTCAAAAAGCCGGCACCAGCTTGAGAAAGGACATCATCATCAAAGTGTGAAGGTGAGTAAGCGGATAAGTATGGCGATCCGATTGCAGAAGACAAGTCGGATAGGTTTGAGTGAGATGGAGATGCACGTAAGCCTTGGAATGGAGGGTTTGCAAAGTCTGGGAACAAGTAGTT
>JAJLVX010000228.1:0-10678 GCA_030564525.1 Liangdongia berthetii | reverse complement strand
ACAAGCTTGCCAAAGCGATGCCAGAAGAATTCTTAGCACCAAAGACATTGTTGCCAGACGATTTGGATAAGACTCCTTTCAATGCTACAGAAGTCCCAGCTAAAGTTCTTGATGAAAAAACTTTGGAAATCACAAACTCAAATGCTGTTGATTTAAGTGCTGCCATTGCTGCTAAAAAATACACTTCATTAGAAGTTATCACAGCTTTTGCCAAAAGAGCAACTATTGCTCATCAATTGACTAATTGTGCTATGGAAATCTTCTTTGATGAAGCTTATGAGCGTGCAAAGGAATTGGATGCATACTTGGAGAAAAATGGTAAAACTGTTGGTCCACTACACGGTGTCCCAATCTCGTTGAAGGAGTACTATAACTATGCAGGTCATGTTACTCATGGTGGGTTTGTTGGTTCTTTGGATCATGTTAGTGAATCGCATGCTTTAACAACCCAGATATTATATGATGCCGGTGCTGTGTTTTACATTAGAACATCTGAACCTCAAACCATGATGCATTTGGATTCGATCAACAACATTACTGGCCGTGCAAGAAACTGCTACAAGACCACAATGTCCCCTGGTGGGTCTTCATCCGGTGAAGGTGCTCTTGTTGGTATGAGAGGTTCAATTTTGGGTGTTGGTTCTGATATTGGTGGTTCAATTCGTTGTCCATCTGCTTTCAATGGTATTTATGGGTTAAAACCATCCTCAAGAAGAATTTCTTCCAAGGGGAATTTTTCCACTGCACAAGAAACTTCTTATGAGTTGATCCCTGCAACATTGGGACCAATGGCTACTTGTGTTGAAGATTTGGAATTGTTCATGAAGACTTATATTGCTGGTAAACCGTGGATTCAAGACCAAAACACTTTAAGAATTCCTTGGGAAGAAGCTCCAAAACCCAAACCATCACAATTAACTATTGGTATCGTTTATGATGATGGTGTTGTGAAACCACATCCACCAAATTTACGTGCATTAAAGCAAGTTCAAGCTAAATTGGAAGCTGCGGGTGTTAAAGTTGCAACTTGGGAACCACATAAGGTTTATGATTGTGTTGATGTTGCATTTAATGCTTTCACTGCAGATGGTAATTATGCTTGTACCAGAAGACTTGAAGAATCTGGTGAACCATTACCACCATTGTCTGAACATTATTTTTCCTTTGGTAGAGGTGATTCTGGGATGTCTGTTATTGAATTTGAATATTACAATCATTTAAGAGATGATTTACGTGCAAAGTATAACGACTTGTTTTTATCAAGAGGTGTTGATTTCATAATTGCTCCAACTTATGTTGGTACTGCTCCAAAACCATCAACTGTTAAATACTGGGGGTACTCTGTTGTTTGGAATACACTTGATTTAACATGTGTTACATTACCATCTGGTGTTTTTGCTGATAAAGATCTTGATCCTGTTGATGAAGGATACAAGACTCGTAACAAATGGGAAGAGTATGAGTACAAGCTGTATGATCCAGAGGCATCTGATGGATTACCAGTTGGTTTGACTCTTGTTGGTAGACGTTACACTGAAGAAGCTGCCTTGAAGGCTGCACAAGTTGTTGATGAAATCTTGAAGGCTTGAAAGTTTGAAGAATTCCAACAAAATTATTTATGTAAATACAGCTCAATATAGAACATATCAGTACTACTACTAAATCTAAATATGCTAGACTAATCATGAATTCGTTATTTCTGGATCCTGTTTTGGATTATTGTTCTTTCTTTGCATATGGTGTTTGTATTTCTCTTAAAGCTGCAATATTAATTAGTAAACAGAATAAATGCAAAGGGCTATGGTGCATATATAGCAATTATTAAAATAGTACTGTGACATTATAGACTCAAGAAGCTAGTGTTCGTTTTATAATCTTTAAATGTTTGAATCATTTGTTCACCAATGTCAAATGGAATTTCTTGGGTGTCTCTTGAAGTGGTGACAGCTTTAAAATCATTGTTTGGCAATTGAATATGTTTCAACTTGTTATTAGGTAAATCTTTGATAACAATCCATTGAACTTTAAACTTGTTCTTCCATCTTAAATTATCCGACCAGATTTTGGCTTCATTTCTTTTAACATCAACCAAGGATGAAACCATTTCTGCAACACCGCAGAATCTTCCTGATCCATTAACAGAAAAGAACAAAAACACACGACTTGCAGGATGTTTGCATTTGAATGCTCTGTTAAGTTTGGTATTTCCCAGATCTGTAGATGACCAAACTTTATGCAAGAACGAAGCCTTGACATCTTGTTCATTGTATGACTTGATGACAAAAAACTTTGAGTGTTTAGGGATACTGATATGTTTTGGATCAAGTGTCAAGTTATGGGCGGGGACTGATGATGGGGATGAATTATTCTTAACTTGTGAGTAATTTTTATTGTATTTTGATTTGTTATACTGTTGATATGGCTTAACAGAAGGGCAAAGAGGTGAGTGAAGAGGTGACACATTAATTTGTGAAACTGCATTACTGTTGGCGTCACTATATGAGCACCAGTTATAGTTTCGAGTATCATACTGGCAACCAGTATCCATATTTGAATCCTTATCACCATCAAACATACGTGTATGAGAAGCAGCGTTTGAAGCACCACCAATCGTCAAGTTGTTCCACCCGCAATCAAATAAATTGAGCTGTGAATTGATCTCTAAAGTTCTTCTAGGAACCGTAGCATCGTTACCAAAACATTCATCATCCAATTGAGCCATACCACCTTCCTTCATGATCTCACTTATATCAAACTCATCCTCCTTTTGTTCAGTAAAGGAGCCTTGTGAAGTGAGTGGTGTTGTTGTAGCGCCAGATGTAGTGGCATCACTCACAGAACCAGTCCCAAACTGCCAAATGTTGTAGTCACTCATTATACCTTCTCCCACGCTTCCCTGGAACTCTACAACTCTCAGTTAAAGTGGTTGGAAGAAGGATAAGATTAGCCGCCCAGACTGCTTATATTCGCTATTGTGATGACTCAGCGCTGAGTCAGCCAATCCGAAAATTTTCTTTAACCAAAAGTAATGTTCAGCAACATACAAACTTCAAAGTATTCCAATTTATCGTTGACCAGTTGATTACAGGAAATACTCTTAGAATACTGGTATCATGATTGCAATATGTGGATGTGCATTGAGAGCGGTTTCTTAGCGTTCTTGATTTTTAGCAGCTGTTGCTACGCATTTAATAATGCACCTGTATCAAAAGCAATGTTTGATGATTTAGTTGCTTCTTCTCATATCATAGATATAGCGTAACTATTCTTCGTATACAATATTATTCGTGGTTCTACTATCAAAATAGATATGCATTAACACCTTTTTTTTAGCTATTGCATTTCACCATTCAAAAGAATTGAACCCCCATTCCAGTGCGATGATGGTTGTTCAGAATTCCCCGGAACAAGGGTTGTTTATCAATGGGATTCTGATGAGTTCCAAGATGGTTCAAACTCTTTGGCAACCTCTGGGTATTTAGCATCCAATGATAATTTACAAGCTATTTTCCTTGTCTTGAGGGGAACTCGTTCCTTCAAAGATACAATCATTGATATTGGTATAGATATGGTTCCATATGTTGATCTTGATGGGTTATGTCTTGGTTGTAGAGTTCATAAGGGCTTTTATTTATCCTATCAAAGCACATGGTTCAAGGTTGAGGATCATTTGATCAAACAGTTGAAGATATATCCAAATCACAAAGTGTATGTGATGGGTCACTCCTTAGGTGGTGCAGTATCATTATTACTTGCGCTAAGAATACAGGATTTGGGACTGACCGATAATTTACTATGTATCACCATGGGACAACCTTTAGTTGGTAACTATCGGTTCACAAAATATGCAAATAATATGTTGGGTTTGAACGAGAAAGATTCATTTATTAATGGGAAATTGTTAAGAGTTACGCATAAAAATGATCCTGTTGTGAAACTACCATTTTCTAATGGGTTTGAGACTTATACACATGTTTCTAACGAGATCTTTATCAATTCAACAGATGTATATTTACCAAAAAGAGAAGACGTTATACTGTGTAATGGTGCAAATGATGAGGCTTGCTCTTTTGGAATGCAGTTCACTAAAGATAATACTGAGCATTTAAACTACTTTAAGAAAATGGGTACTTGCGGAATAACATTTCCATAAAAAAGAGAAACTAGTGGTAATATGAGAAGTGAAGTAATATATTTAAATAATGATTAATAATTATATCAAACATTAAATGTCATTAAAAGTCATCTTCTAAATCTAAACTTTGGTGTTTCGTCTTCATCGTCATCATTATCTTCATCCGAGTTGAAATCATCATCATCGACGTCGTCATTACGCTGATTGTTAGAATCAACACTATACTTTGCATGTTTGCGACGAGCTGGAAGATACCCATCGTCTTCATCATCTTCATTTTCAATTCTATTTGGAACAAATCTTTTGAATTTGTCCTGATTCTTTTCTGGGCTAACTTGTTGTAGATTATGTTCACCAGTGACGATATCACCAACTTTCCTAAACTCTGGAGTATGTTCATCAACATCAACACGAATGTTCATATCATTCAATCCCTCAAATCTAGATCCAGCATCATCTTCAGAATCCGAATCAACAAATAGCTTGCTTCTAGAATGTTCATTATCCCTAATTGTTGGTTTTCTTAATGATTTAGTACTTCTGAAACTAAATGAATTTTCCACATCGCCTTGATCTTGATCATCGCCATTGTCATCATCTGGAATCTCACCTGTAACATCATCATTGTTATCTCTATCATTATTTTGCTGATGGTGATGTTGTTGAGGTTTATCAATGCCATGTAAAAATGCATTATCCTCTTTCATGGTCTTATCATGTTTTGTTGGGTCATAAACTTCTAAAGGAACAAATTCTCTGGTGTACAAAAAACTTTGATCTATATTTGTTTTCCTCTTTGTAGAATTCTTCACAAATACTTTGAAATTCTTTCTTCCATTCCATTTAGGATCCCATGAAGCGGGTGTTGACTCATCATCATTAGATGTTGTTTCAGAATGTTTTGGTTGTCTCATTGGAACAGCTGTAGCTTCTATAATGGCCAAATTTTTCATACCATCAATAGCACCTTGGGTAATTGGCTCATCTGTACCAAATTGTTTCAAAATACGTTCTTGAGCATTCTTCTTGGCTTCGATAACTGCATTTGAAAATGATGTACCAGTTCTTACTGGTTCTTTTGGTTTTGTTTCATTTACTGCTTGTGAATTTGATTCGACTGGTGATGCTTTGGTTGGTTCCTCTTTGTTTTCTTGAACATTGTCCAAATCTAATTTGGGTCTCTTGACAACTTGTTCTTCTTGGGTTTGATCAACAGAAGAGTCACCCATCAACATTTGATTCGGCAATGCTTGAATTCTAGTTCTCTTCTTTTTAGGTTTGGGGACTGATATTTCTGATGCTTGATCCATTTCATTAGTTGATTCTTCAATTTCTTTAATTTCTTGTAATTTCTCATTTGGTTGAGTTTCTAATTTCCCACCACCTGCAAAATAATCCAAACTATCTAAAGCTTTGATTTGAGAACCTCTTTTTCTTCTTTTTTTAATTGGTGGTTCCATTGATTTTTCTGTTTCTGTTAATGCTGCTCCAGATTCTGGTACTGTTGTTTCTTGCTCTGGAATTTCTGCTAATTTAGTCTTGGGTTTTCTGACTCTGAATAGCCCATCAAGATTGACATCCTTAACAGCATTGAAAATGTCCTCCAAACTTGCTAAATAAACACCCAAATCTTTTGCAGCTTCATTCATGGTTAACAGTTGCTTGTATTCTGTGTTTGATTGAGCATCACCATTTTGTATAGAAACCAAGAAATTTGCATCAGTTGCTTGAATTTTAACAAGCACCAATTTTTTCGTTGATGATTCCAATTTGCTTTGAACAAATCTAACAAGTTGTTCCTTATTGTTGTCATCACCTTCAATATTATAGTTGAACTCAAAACATGCACATATACCCTTTGCTTCTTCTAAAATTTTGTGTAGTTTATTAAACTGAGAAGAATCACCAAAAACAAAAAGCGTATTTTCAAACAATGTTGATCTTTGGGAACTCAGTTCAAATCCTTTGCATATATACTCCTGTGCATTGGGGAAATTGGTTTCAAAATTATCTGTTGTTACAGCTGTTGATATTACAGCGTTGATGAAGCCTGGTGAGACAATCGGTATTTGTCTAATCAATGCATCAAGCAGGGAAGAGGATACTATTGTTGAGTCTGCTGTATCTATGGGAGGCTGTATAAGATGTGTTGTATATAGTAAATTCGAATAACTGTAGTTGATGTCGTGTTGCTTCAATCTCTTCACGTCCGTTGAATGGCTGATCTTGAGAAGAACAAACTTCCTTATGATCTTGACCTCGACACTGTTCTTCTTGCCAATGAACAAGGTGGTTGATTTGCTGAATTGCCTGTATATCGGTTTGTCTTGTTCCTCTAGCGGCAAAAGCTTCTTGTTGATCTGTTCCTTATTGTTGATATTAGTCTGTTTGCCTAAGATTTCGACATGAACGGTGGATGGTTCTGCTGGGGACTGGTATGGCTCAATGTGGAACCTGATGTGGTTCTTTGACACTTGTAGACTATCAAAGTGGAAGCTCGACTGAGAGTCACGTCCAATGGTGTACACAGTGGAAGGGCTCAACCACTTGGAAACAGAGGTTTTGGATCCTAAAAAAAAAAGGTGTTAAAATAATCTCTTTAATTATGCCGAGACGTCACATTTCTTTCCAATGAGCATACCATTCTTGTCACAATACTCATACGAAATGTACCACATTTCTGACTGTTTCCATGTTCTTGCTTTGTTGGTGAGTTTGGACTTTGTTGTTCTGAGTTTTCTCAATTCTGAAAATTACCGGTTTGAGAGTACTACTGTGACTATGAAGTATTAAGTATGAAGTATTAAGTATTAACTATTAACTATCAACTATTAACTATTAACTATTAATTATAGATACCAATAACCACTACACTCAACACTATAAAAACATCTATTTTATATAAACAAAGTATGGGAATATTCTAGTTAAAGTTCAAAGCCAACCCGAAGGACAGCCCTGGCTTAGCATCATCTTGGGATCTAGCACTGGAAGGCAAGGCATAGCATAGATCTAGCGTAGCTGTTTCAGTCTTGTAAACCAAACCAAACCCTGTGGAGACGGCAGCGTTGGAGATGAAATCACCAGACAAAAATGTGGAGCCAGCCTCTTTAAATGACTTGAAATCATAATTGTCACCAACATTGATAAAGTTGTACAGTCTTAGAGGAGAGTTGGATGGTGTGTTTGGGACTCTGGTGAATATCGAAAAGGCAGCCTTGAAAATAGAAGTACCACCAATGTAATCACTGCCATCTTTCAACCCAACAGAGTTCAAGTTGAACCCCTTTAGTGAGTTCAACCCACCAAGGAAGTAACGGTCAGCAACATGGATCTTATCCTTGTTGCCAGACGAGCTCAAGATAGTACCGGCAGTAACGTCAACATTGGCTGTGAAAATATTGTTCAAGATAGATTTGGAACCTTGGAAATTAACTGTACTCTTAACAAAAGTGTTCAAATCACTGGATTGCTTCTCAATAGATTCATTAGAAATAGAATCAACACTGTTGAAACCAGAAACTTCACCCTTGATATCAACGAGCACACCATCGGTTGGAAACTTGTCAACTAGTCTTCTAGCATCGTAACGGAAACTGGATTCCAAGGCAACTTTGATATCATCACCAGCATCTGTACGGATGATGTCAGCTGCACCATTTCCAACATTTGTAATTCTTCTGTTTGTTAAGGAGATACCAGCACCAAACACAGCAGAAGCAATTGCACAACCACAGGTTTTGGTGACACCCAAGAACCCACCAGAGGTGACTTGATCATGGGAAGCCCAGTTCTGTGCATCAATCAAGGAAATGGATGGTGCAAAAACAGTTCTTGTGCTTGCATTTCTTGGAACTGGAACACTTAAACTGAAATCCCATACTTTTTTGTTCACAACATTGCGTACTGGATCATAAGCAACGTTAACATCAACGTCTAATCTTGAGGCGTTTTGGAAAAGGTTTGGGTTGGAATAATGAACACCACCATTCAAAAAAGAGTCACTGGCACCTGTATAAGCAGACCATGGTTGGATCTTCTTAGAAATCAATTCGATCTTGGCAACTGTTGGTACTCTGGTTTCTGTAGCTGGAACGCCCTTGACTAGAGTTGGTGCGACGCCAGATGTAGTATCAAGATCAATGCCAACTTTAACATCGGCAAACAACCCTGTACGTTCCAAATTCTTTTTCACAGTGGTAAGCTCATCATTTAACTCTTTCAAATTGATAAAGGAATCACTCAATAGTGGAGACAATAGCTTGTTGTAATAGGTATCAGAAAAGACATTACCGTCAACTTGAATCTTGGTCAATTGTAGTTCCTTGGTGGACTGTGTTGCCAATACTTCGGCTGTTTCTCCATTTTGGAAACTCTTTGTTAATTCAGACATCTTTTATCACACTGTGATTTAATATAAAGATTTTCTCTTTTGTTGATTCGTTATAGCGTTAGAACCTTTCAATCGTTTTTTTCAATCTCCCAAATCCCATGATTGAAATATTGGTTCGGGTCACATAGCTTCCGGATTAGGCAGTCAACAATCGAAATCGCAGAGTATGGGGAAATTGGTGAAGAAAACTAGATATTGTCTTTAAGCTGTGTTTCTATTGAAACACATTGATCTTCATTAGTATTTACTTCTTCTTCTTCTTCGTCATTATATTTTTTACAAACCATCATCATAATATGTACCTTTATATAAATCTATTATTCATGCACTATGTTACACACTTTCTCTATATTCAAAAGCTCTTCTTTAAAGATGCAACATGGAAATCTCTAGTGGCTAAAATACCATCTTCTAGACTACCGTTCTTTAGGCTACCATCTTCGTTGATCTCAAGCTTGACTCTATCTGTTTCAACAAATCCATACTTATTATAGTAAGGAACAAGCTCATGTTCCACAATAGCAGATGCAAATAAATATTTAATTCCTTGTTCTTTACAATACTCTTCAATCTTTGCAAGTAGAATGTTCCCACATCCACTGTAAAAAGATGTAAAAGCTGTAAACTCCCAACCAGAATCACCAACAGGATCTGTGTATGCCTTAACCCCAATAGTACCACAAACCTGCTCAAATTCAACACCAGTAAAGTCATACCCATCAACAACATCTTTGGCAACAAGTGGGTGCTCTTTCAGGTATTTAATATCTTGAGAAGTAACTCCATTGTGAGTCTTATTCAAAAGCATCAGTAGAAATGATCCAGGCTTTCCCAGCCCCAGATCATCAATGAAAACATCTTCATGTTTGATTCGCGTTGTGGTAATCACATTATATTTCTCCTTAGGCTTGGAGTAACCAACATTGATCACATTGGTGAAGAATCTAGTCAACTCCTTAGCATGCGGAGCAGAAGAAAGGAATAGGGAAGCATCAAACTTCAAAAGGACAAACTTATCAGCTGCTGACATCTTGTAGGAATCGCAAATTTCTGATAACTGGTTCTTATGGAATGCACACAACTTCCCACAAACTGTGCTACACCAATGGCCATAAAAAAAAAACACCAATCAGTTATAATTGAATCTACAGATAGAGTTACGTTGATAAAAAAACTTGACATTTTCACCGTGGCTCATTTCTGTTTCCGGAAAGCCGACTCCGTGAATCAATAGTTACCTCGGTTCGATTCTCTACAGAATATGTTTTAATAAAACATGGATTTCAAAAACTATTATACAAAGAGATTAATAAAAATGTAAACATACTAATGAAAGAAAAGTAAAAGATCAAAAATAAGGGGGAAAAACATATGTAAAAGAAAAATAAACTTTTTTATAACAAAACTTGAAGTAGGAAATATGAAAAATCACAAGTATGGCATCCATAAAGGATCAGAAGCAGCCAAGTGGCGTGGGTTAACAGCTTGTTGAATCAAATCCAACACATGTTGAGTTGTCACAGCATTTGGTCTGTTGACATTACACAATTGCTGAGTCTTCTTCACAATCAATTCAACATTAACACGAACAATCTCACGTAGTTGCGGCTCATCAGAAGATGGACGATGTTGCTGAGTAAACCAAGAAATTGCCTCATCACGAACAAACAATGGCAAGTATGTATCCAATTCAGGCTCTGGTTCAGTTAAAGCTTTCGCAATTGTTAACATATGAACAGACAAGATACCTTCTAAGCCTGCTTCACCGATCAATCTTTGGATATTAGGTGTTAATCTGAATGGAACATTTTCAGCATTGAAGAAAATTGGTGCAGCACGTTGAGCAGAAACATCCAAACCACTGTTAGCATAAAATTTCGTGTTGGTCTTGCTACTGGCTAATTTAGTTGGTAGCATTTCAAAAGTGGTAACAGACCCAGATTTTTGATTAATACTAATCTTGTGTGGTTGACGGTTGTTGATACTCATCATATATGTCATGAAAATAAAGGATGCATATTGGGATGTGAACTGTTTGCGGAACAACCAGAAATCTTCAAAATTGGTGTACAAATTGGTGAAGTAATTCTTCACAACAGTGTCTGGAACCATCAATGATTGTGTGGCACTCAAAATCTCAACTCTGATGC
>JAJLVX010000227.1:0-10757 GCA_030564525.1 Liangdongia berthetii | reverse complement strand
GGTCATGACAGAATGGACATTTCACCTTGTTAATCGATAGTATGCGTTGTTCTTTTTGTTGCTGTTGTTGTTGTCTCTGTTGTTCATCACCCTCTGTGGATTGACTCTGAACCAAATCAAGTTGAGCTTCAGTAAACCGGTAATCAAAGATACCCAAAGCAAACTTATGGAGGTATTCAAGCAAACCCGGTTTGTGGGTAATTTTTTTTTTTGATATGTAACTAATGTTTTTTTTTTTTTTTGATATGTAACTAATGTTTATTCTTCTATGTAACTATATTTTTATTTTTTTTTTTGAGTATCAATTGATGTTTATTATTAATTCTATATATTGTATGTGATTTTTTTTTTTTTTAAGTATAAATTGATGTTTATTCTAATTATCTATTTATGTATTTATCACAGTTAATATTCTTTGAGTATCAATTGATGTTTATTATTAATTCTATATATTGTATGTGATTATATAATCCTCTGGTAAATCCTACCAATTCTGTTCATCCCTAGACATCTGCCTAACCCTCTTATCCCTAGGCTGACCTTCCCTGTTGTGGACCTTATTCTAATCAATAATAGATTTTTGAGATGCTTCTTATGATCATCAATTTCCATGTTTTTTTTAAAAAGATAAATTGGGCGGATGGCGCAGTTGGTAGCGCGTATGCCTTGCAAGCATAAGGTCATCGGTTCGACTCCGGTTTCGTCCAAAATTACAAATGCTCTTTTGCATTTGGGCAATGAAGGCGGCTCTTTGTCATCCAAATTTCTTTAAACATACCCTCGTCAAATCTTTTTTGCTATCTCTACAATCAGTTCCTAGAAAGTACAGAAGAGTTCATTAATAAATATCATTAAGCTATTGTGAAAAAAAAAGAGTCATGATTATAGCAGATTGAAGCGTATCAAAAGAAATATAGTAGAGATTAATAGAGTGGGGCTGTCGATCATTTTCTGTCGATCATGATCTATAGATCAATGATCTATGGATCATTTTGGGAAATTGATCTATAGATGATCGATAAGGAAAAATCTTGATCGACAGCCCCACTCTAGAGATTAAAATTAATTAGATTAAATAAAAATTAGAAATAAACATTAAGCTATTGTGAAAAAAAATTATAATGGTCATGACTGTAATATTAAATTTAATTATAAATATTGGGAAAGTTTTTGCAGTGATAGTTCTATTTGTATTTGTGTGAAGTAACTTTGAAATAATATAAAACAAAACTGATTAATATTTAACATTTTACATTCTATAGTATTCTATATACATTTTTGATTTATTTATAACTTGATAAAGATCTTGTTGTAATATAAGATACCTGCAACAGTTGCTAAAAATGCAGTGTAGCCAATCAACACAACCATAGACTTTACAACAGAAGCATCCAACGTGTTCATTGTCATGTTAATCAAACCAGTTGAGACATTCGCAAGCAAAAACATGACCATACCGTTAGAGTTGATGGCATCTAAACTCACAGCAATTTGGTCTTCATAACTGTCATTACCGTTTGCAAAGAACTTTTCAATCAACGCATAAAAAATTAAAAACCCAGTGTTATAGGCACAAACCCATAGAACATAGGGTAGATTTGCAAGTCTTCTGGAAACGTTGTAGTCATGATTATCTGAAACTAGTTTAAATAGCAATGAGTAGATGATGAACCAAATAAATAAACCAGTAACTGGGGTAACAGTAGTTAGTGATGCCCATTTACTTAATTTAGAACCTTCATTAACAATAGTGGACTTCTTGGCTGGTTTAAAAAGGTTGTGTTTAGATTTTGCAGATGGTAGGATAAAAAACCCAGTAGCTTGGCCAGCCAAGAAGATAGCCAGATAACCAAATAATGAAAATAAACCTTCTCTGTTTGAGCTGATCAAGTCAGTTCTTGGACCAACCAGTAGGTAAGTCAAGAAGCCTTCCTTGTTAACCAAGAACCATTCATACGTAAATGAAATGATTAATGACACAATTGCATGTGGGATCATGCTTGTCAAAGGTTCCAAGAAGACAGATAATGGACCAACAAGAACTAAGGTAATAAAAAAGTTCCAGTGAACACCATATTCAGTAACATGTTCTTGATATTCCAAGTTCTTGACGAAAAATAATCTCAACAACCCCAAGGCAAGCACAGTGGATGTTGAAGAGATAGATTTGAACAGCTTGTTGAAATAAGAAGGCTTAACATTATTAATGCCAGCAATAATAATAGCTCTAGTGGAAACAATACCCAAGGAAAACACAAAAGAACCAACACCCAAGTCCATTAGTGAAGTACCCCATGTTTCAACTTTGGCAAATCTTCTTGGGAAAACCTTGAAATCAACAGCCAAAATGGCCAAAGCAGTAATGATCAACATACCACCTCTATATGCAGTGATAAATGGTTTCTTTGGCAAAAATGTCTTGCTTGTTTGGTCTTCAGCCTTAATTTTTGGTGATTGAGTAGATTTTGACACTCTTTGAGGAGAAGAGATGAGGAATAGCAGTAGAGTTGGGAACAACATGGCAGCAGCCAATGTT
The DNA here is from genome assembly GCA_030564525.1 of Liangdongia berthetii. Taxonomy (NCBI): domain Eukaryota; kingdom Fungi; phylum Ascomycota; class Saccharomycetes; order Phaffomycetales; family Wickerhamomycetaceae; genus Liangdongia; species Liangdongia berthetii. The sequence continues at coordinate 8,221 of JAJLVX010000227.1, read as the reverse complement.
CCTGGTTGGCTAGCATAAAGTGTGTTGGAAAGTAGTAAACCCAACCAATTGAGGAAGAAGTCTATTAGAACGCTTGGTGTTTCCCATTTACGGCCTTGATGGTAGATGTTGGTGTATCTGTTTATGACATTCCAAGAGAAATAACCAACTAACGCAATTGATGTGACATAGTTGATCTCTTGGATGGATCCACCAGACAAACCCGTGACAAACTGTTCTTTTCTTTCCTTTAGTGAACTCATTGTGCTGTTCTGTAACTTGGCTTCATATATAACAAGAATATAGGAGAGTTTAGTACCTTTTTTTTTAATAACAGCTGAGCGTATACTTTTGGAATGGGCACTATTAACCAAGTGAGCATAACAGCGAGTATTATATTATGATCATTGATGTGTCATATTAAAATAAATACGTAAGTATATGCTCGATCTATACATCTTTTAACAGTTTAATGAATATATATACAAATACATTAAATCAAGCCTCAATCACAGTGAATGTTAAATTTGTGAATTAATATTTACACAACCTTTATCAAATAGTCATCACATCAAAGATGTCCCCTTTATAAATAAACCATGCCAAAAAACCATATCGTAGTAGTCTTTAATTATTTTTATTTTTATCATTACTTTTCAACTTCTAGTTTCACCAGAGATGCGACGATCATCATTAGCATCATCTAGATCAAAATCAAAATCCTCGTAGTCATCATCACGGTTACCTAGCTGTGACTCCAGCTCAATAGCATCATCAAATGGGTCTTCGGTTGGAGCCTTTTGATAACCCTTCTTGTTCTTGGAGAATCCACCAAATATGCCCTTCAACTTATCACCACTGGACGAAGTGGACGAAGTTGGTGAACCTTTTGGTTCGACAATAGTGTGTTCATGATTTAGATGTTTGCTATCATCACCTTCGTTTTCCACAGCTTCTTCTTCATCAGCCCAGGAGACGGTCTTTTTGGACTTGGAACCCTTCTTCTTTTTCTTCAGGATGGAACCTTGCTTGTTTGTTCTTCTCTTGTTGATGTAGAATAATACGATACCAATCACGACAAAGATTAGTAAGTATAGTAGGAATGGCAAGAAACTTTTCTTCTTATTATTTTCAGAACCATTATTAGCATCATCAGTGTTTGTATCCTTGTCAGAAGAGTCGCTTGAATCTTCATCACCTTGAGCAGGTTCCGGCTCCTCATAGACAGGAGTTTCAACCCAAGTGTAACCATCATCAGCTTCAATAACATCAAAGTTATTAACCATGATATCAAACAACCCTCTAGATTCGAATGGTTTATCAAATGGAACCATATGGGAAGAGTCGTAGACATCGACAAAAGTCAAATTCTTTTCATAGCTGATTTTACCAACATTTCCACCGTCGTACTTCCAGTCATAGTGTTGGGATGCTCCAGTGAAACCTTGAGATCCACCCCAACTCAAGTGTGCAATCAAGTCTTCAACACCCTTATTGTTGCAGATAACATCCTTATCACCACCAAAAAGCACAATTTCAATTTGCTCCAAGATGGATGGGAGTAAGTAAAATGAAGGCTTTGTGTGTTTGTTTTGCAACCATTTGGACACATCACCATCACATTCTCTCCATTGTTTGATTGCAGACTTGTTCAAGTTTAGGTTTTCAATGACAGCATCTTTATGTAAAAAGTCTGTGACTTGGGGCAAAGTTGGAGGCCAGTTAGCACCGCAACTTGGATAAGAATCTCTTAATCTTGTATCGTACATGTTGACGCATTGTTGATCCTCGGAAGCTGTGATGTTCTTACTCATCAGTAAGATTTTGTTCAAGATGTTTTCACATTGGAAATATTCAAATCTACCATCCCCATTTTCGTGGCCATTGACATAGTTTTGACATTGTTCTTGATATTTTAACAAAGAATTGAAATCTTTATCCTCTTTAGAGATCAAACCACTATCAAGCATGTATGGGATGTAACTCAAACTTTGCAAGTTTGGAGCGATCCACCCATTTCCAATCAATAAACCTTTCAAATTGATGGTATAGTTCAATTGGTGTTCATTGTTTGATTTCAAGATGCGGTCCGCAATAAAAGGGATATACTGACCAGCATAACTTTCACCAGCAATGTACAATTCCTTATCTAAATCTTCAGGAAATTCTGCAAAGTATTTTGTCAAGAATTTCAAGAAATCATCACCAACTTCGGTTAATTCTTGATCATACTTGTTTGTAGTACTAAACCCAGTACCACCTGGTTGATCAACAAACACGAGGTCTGCACTTTTATACCAAGAGCCTTCATTGATATACAACCCATCAGAGCCCAGTCTCAAAGGACCAACTTCCATCAATGCACCATCCATGGAAGAGCAGCCCGGACCACCATTAAGCCAAATGATGGTTCTGTTGAAGTCAGTCTCACGCTGATGGAACTTCCAAAAGAAATAGTTTGTGTCGTGTTCAGGATCAACAGGCATGTGTCCTGCAAACATGACAGGCTGCTGGGCCTCTGGGATGGTGTCTATGCCTGGGAGCCACGTCACTTCATATTTGTCGATTTTGGCGTCTGGGATGGATGGTAGCAATGGGGATGCAAGGGCCAGGGCAAAGGTTGCGAGCAGCACCTGGAGTGATTTGTGGAGGAAACGCATTTGTGGAGGGTATTGAATTTAAACTCTTGAATCAAGGGGGGTCAAATGTTGATGTATGAAGTATACTATCAAACAGTAGGAGTAGGATGATCTGAGCAGTTTATCAAATTGTAGGGGACAAATAAGTCAAAAAAAAAAGAGCGTCTGAACGTGCCTTCTCAGTGGAGGTAGTTTATATGAAATGTTTATGTTATCAGTTAGCACACAGGACTCAGTAACCGTATCTTTTCCAACCAACCAATTGATAACTTTTAAGCTAAACTTGGTTACATAGTTTGTTTCAACAGCGCCTGTTTTTTTAGAAGCGAAAAAAGGATTTTGGTATGGTTGGGACTAGTCTTTATAGTTTTAGACTAGTCTTATGAAAGACCTAAAAGTCCCACTTCAAGAGACTCTCGGACTAAGTGAGTTTCTGGGGGAAAAGTCAGGAATTTATAATGACCAACTTTGATTATTACTTAAAGGGAATTATGAGTGAGTATTCACAGTATTCTTCTATATCACTTTGTCGAGATATACTGATAATATCATAATAATACTCCAATAAAGAGAACATAATGGGATCAGTGTTCCCAGCAAAACCAGACAACATACTATCGCCCTCAAAAGCCCCACTGCTAAGATCACAATTGTGTCAAAAGAATCAAAATTACAATTCAATTGCACTTGACATTGGCGGAACACTAACAAAAGTGGTATATACGATCAATGACATGGTTTATTTGGAGAAATGTGCAACGGAATCCATTGAAGAGTTGCTCCTGTTCTTGAGCCAGTTGATGAAGAGCGAAGGTGTTGTGTTTGATAATGTCATCACTACCGGTGGTGGGTCCTACAAGTTTTACAACAAGATCAACCAGTTGTTTAAACTGGAACATGGGATTGATGTTGTGAAAGAAGATGAGATGGAGTGTTTGACGACAGCGGTGAATTTCTTGATTAAGGATATCCCTAATGAGGTTTTTGTGATGGATCATGAGACTGAAGAAGTGCATTTCATTCCTAGTTTCCATGAGATCAAATATCCATACATGTTGGTCAATATTGGTTCTGGTGTATCTATATTGAGAATAGATGGTCCAAATGGTGATTTTGTACGTGTTGGTGGGTCTTCATTAGGTGGAGGTACATTGTGGGGTTTATTATCGTTATTAACTGATTGTGAAGATTATGAATCCATGTTGAAATTGTCAGAGCAAGGTGATAATAGAAATGTTGATATGCTAGTTGGTGATATTTATGGGTGTGATTATACCAAGATTGGATTGAACAGTGGTACTATAGCGTCATCTTTTGGGAAATTGTTCAATTCAGTTAAAGCGCAAAGAGAAGATAAAGGCATTGAGATTAGACAATGTGATTTAGCAAAAAGCTTGATTTATTCGTTAAGTAATAACATTGGACAGATTAGTTATTTACAAGCCAATATAAACAACGTTGAAAACATCTTTTTTGGTGGGTCATATATTAGTGGTCATCATTTCATCATAAAGACTTTAAGCTATGCTATCAACTTTTGGTCTAAAGGAGAGAAAAAGGCCCATTTCTTAAGGCATGGTGGGTATATCGGTGCCATAGGAGGGTTTCTTAAAAGCCCAGTATCAGTTGATACACTTGATTTGGATTTCAAGATTGATGCTGAACATATTCCTTGAAAGTAGTATAATATAAAAATAAACATATTCCTATTTAAAGAATCGAACCCACAACGCTTTAAAACTTCACCACTTTTCTTCGCTTCACGAAAAAACAGACAGAAACGGAAAAGCGTTGAAAGAAGAATCGCGCGTGAAAACAGAAAGACCAGTGGAATTGGTGCCATTCGAAAAGAGGGTTTTAATTGCTTAACTGTTTACTTTCTCATTGCTATTTGATACTACATTATCGATAGAATCAATACAAAAACAGGTTGATTATTAGATCGACTCTTTTCTCCTTTCCCTTTCCATAGTCTACTACTATTACAGCTACTATTTTACTAGTAAATCTGATCTCCATAGAGAAGAGAAGAGAAAGAGAGACAAAAGAAGAGTGAAAAAGAAAAAAGACCAATTAAACACACCAACAAAAAGACAACAACCAAAAACAGACCAAGAGAAAATGAACAACGAGGAACCCAACGGATCATCCTCATCAGGGTCAACGTCCAGCCAGGCTTCCCATGGAGCTGCACTGAGCACATCTGGTGGACAGAAGATGTCTATATCATCGATGCTGAGCTCACCACCAATCAAGCACAAGGAGGTGCCACTAGCACCAAAGACCCCTTATTCCACCAGTACAAGCAACAACACCAGCGTGAACCTTCCACCGCTGAAGGACAACGCCAACCCTGAGCAGTTCATCTCTGTCAACGACCCAATCTTCCGTCGCGACAAGACTGAGTATCTTGAACAACTCAGAGCAAAGCTCGCCCACATCACAACACTCGACATTTTAGCCATCAACTCGAGCAACTGGGACTACATCAACAACGAACAGATCGAGCTCCTACAGAAATCAGCCAGGGAGCGCCAGACCGTCAAGAAGCTGCTGAAACAACTCCAACAGACTGAACTCGTCAAGAAGGAGAAGCTGATTTACAAAAAGACCTACTCTCGCAGAACAGACGACGAGACCCCGTCGCTGCTCGACGACAGCTCAACAACCCGCCACAAACCATCAACCCCAGTCAAGAGCCTGGCACCCGTATTCGACACCACTGAGAAGCCTCCTGTCGACGACACGCCTCCCTCTCCATACGCTGCTTCTTTCCAGGTGAACCCTTCCATACCTGTCTCGTCAAAGAACACTGGTGTTATTGGAATCATGGACACTGGCGTTGGCAAACCACGAGCCGCCACCAACGCTTCTGGCTCAACAACGTCCACTGCTACGCCAAAGAGAAGAGGCAAGGGCAAGAAGAAGGATACTGCTGTTGCCGCCGCCGCTAATACTACTACAACCACTGCTACTACATCAACTGCTGATTCTACCGCCGCCGCTGATTCTGCTGACGTTGAGATGAAGGACGTTTCTCAGGAGAGCAAGAGCAACTCATCCTCAACCAAGAAGACCAAGAAGACCAGCAAGAGCGCCCCAGACGCCAACGCCCCAGACGCCAACGCCCCAGACGCCAACGCCCCAGACGCCAACGCCCCAGACGCCAACGCCCCAGAGACATCAACACCAGCTCCTCGTCGTCGTGCAAGAAAGAGAAAAAACTCTGCCGCCACTTCTGCTGCTCCATCTGCTGCCCCAGCTGCTGCTTCATCACCAACAACAACAACGACAGCCGCCGCCGACGCTACAGCTGATTCCAAATCAGCAACACCAACAAACACCGCGTTCACCACTGCTTCTGCTGCTGCCGCCAATGGAGGTGACGATGGCCATGTTCCTATTGCTCCTGCTCCGGCTAACGGTGCCCACAATGGAGCTACTGCTGCCCATGGCTCTGCTCCACCAGAAGATGAGGCCTCAGCAACAACTGGCGATGCTGCTACTACTACTGCTGCTGCTGCTGCAAATAAAGATGACGATGAAGACTACCAAGAACCAGCAAAGAGAAGAAGAACAACAAGAAAAAAAGGCGCCAATGCCGCTACAAGAGCTGAGCTTGCTGCTGCCGCTAAAGAAGCTAGAGAAGCTAAATTACAAGAGTTGAAAGAACAAAAGGAAAAGGCACAGCAAGAGCAAAGAGAGGCACAGCAAAAGAGAGAAGCACAAAAGATATCCCAAAAGGATATGAAGGCAATCCAGAAACAATATGAAAACACTTATTTCACCATTTGGAAGGACTTGTCTAGAAAAGATGCGCCTAAATTACATAGAATGATCCAACAGGCTAATCAAACCAGATTGGTTAATTTGAGAAAAACTGCTATTCTATGTGCTAGAGAATCCAAAAGATGGCAAGTTCGTACAAATAAGTCTCAAAAGGATTTGCAAGCTAAAGCCAGAAGAGGTATGAGAGAAATGTTCAACTTCTGGAAACGTAATGAAAGAGAAGAACGTGATTTAAGAAAGAAGGCTGAAAAGGAAGCTCTTGATAAGGCTAAAAAAGAGGAAGAAGAAAGAGAAAGCAGAAGACAAGCTAGAAAGTTGAATTTCTTGATTACTCAAACTGAATTGTACTCTCATTTCATTGGACGCAAGATTAAGACTGATGAAATTGAAGGTAAAGCACCAGATGAGGCTAATGACAAGCATAAGGATGTTGAAGTTCCTGTTGATGCTCAAAAGAGAGATTTCAATTCTATTGATTTCGATTCTGACAATGAAGATGAATTGAAGGCGGCTGCAGCTGCTAATGCTCAAAGTGCTCTAATGGATGCTCAGCAAAGAGCTAAAGCCTTTAACAACACACCAGCTAACAATGAATTGAAACAAGTCAACATTGATGATGATGATTTGAATTTCCAAAATCCAACTTCCTTGGGTGACATCACCATTGAACAACCAAAACTATTAAATTGTACTTTGAAAGAGTATCAAGTTAAAGGTTTGAATTGGTTGGCTAATTTATACGATCAAGGTATCAATGGTATCTTGGCTGATGAAATGGGTTTAGGTAAGACTGTTCAGTCCATTTCTGTCTTGGCCTACTTGGCGGAAACTCATAACATTTGGGGTCCTTTCTTGGTTGTCTCTCCAGCTTCAACATTACACAACTGGCAACAAGAAATATCAAAGTTTGTTCCAGATTTTAAAGTGTTGCCATATTGGGGTAATGCTAAGGACCGTAAGGTTTTGAGAAAGTTTTGGGATAGAAAACAGGTCACATACACAAAGGACTCTCCATTCCATGTTCTTGTCACTTCATACCAATTGATCGTTGCTGATATCCAATATTTCCAAAGAATTAAATGGCAATACATGATTTTAGATGAAGCTCAAGCCATCAAATCTTCACAATCTTCAAGATGGAAATCATTATTGGGCTTGCAGTGCCGTAACAGATTGCTATTAACTGGTACCCCAATCCAAAACTCCATGCAGGAACTATGGGCCTTGCTACATTTCATCATGCCTTCTTTATTTGATAACCATGAAGAGTTTAGTGAATGGTTCTCAAAGGATATTGAAAGTCATGCTCAATCAAACACACAGTTGAATGAACAGCAGTTGCGTCGTTTGCATGTTATTTTGAAACCATTCATGTTGCGTCGTATCAAGAAGAATGTGCAATCAGAATTGGGCGACAAGATTGAAATTGATGTTTATTGTAACTTGACAAACAGACAACAGAAATTGTACAAGATGCTAAGATCACAAATTTCATTGATTGATTTGATTGAGAAGGCTACAAACGGGTCTGATGATAGTAATCAATCCTTGATTAATTTGGTTATGCAATTTAGAAAAGTTTGTAACCATCCTGATTTGTTTGAAAGAGATGACATTAAAAGTGCATTTAGTTTTGCTAAATTTGCAGAAACTGGGTCTTTCTTAAGAGAATCAAATGAACTGGAGTTATATTATTCAACAAAGAACTTGATTGAGTTTAATCTACCACAGTTGATTTATGATGAGTTGCTGATACCACAAGAGAATGGTAATGTTGGCTCTAAAAACAAGATTTTGAATCATTTGCTAAATAT
>JAJLVX010000226.1:0-10869 GCA_030564525.1 Liangdongia berthetii | reverse complement strand
CAAACGTTCATTAATCCTAATCAATATTGATTTCTTCCAATAACTAGCAATTTTAGTAGTTCTTTTAAAAAAACACATGTCGAATACAAGAACGACAATATAAAACAGTGCAAAAACATGTTAAAGAGGCCCCAGATATCAAATAAAAGCAGTCGTGGCACATTCAATTACATACCAAATGTCCAGATTAAAGTTTAGTAATTCGACTACGGTGAATATCTAAGTTCTTCTACACCTTATCTCAAATCCTCACTCTTTCTGAGAGTTTCAGGACCCTCCTTCTTCCAAAAAATTCATAGAATATGGTAATGGTAGTGCATACATATGTAAAAAAATAAAAATTACCTAAGATATTACCTAATAACGTGTCCCAACCGTGTTTACGGAAAAAAATGACCTGTGGTGGCGGTAACTTATTTGATTTATTAGTCAGGATGTGATTACTAATCGCTTAAGTCACCAAAGTTATCACTGATAATCCGACTAAAGACAAACTGTGAATTAAACATTGTTTTGTTATATGACCAAATGATATCGATATCAATACCCAATACATCCACTAGTGATGACAGCTTATACACACTATACCATATATTTGTCAAGACACCAGCACAATCGTATGTTTTGAAGAAACGGTATTCTGACTTTTTATCTGTAAAGCAAGAGTTGGAATCGTTATATTCAGATCATCTTCCATACGCATTCCCACCAAAGACGTATTGGAGAAAGACAGTGGGCAATGAAAAATTATCTGAGGAGAGAAGGGTGGCATTAGAGATGTTTTTACAACAAATTGCGAATGATGATGTCAATATCAAGTGGAAGAGATCATTGCCATTTAGAGAGTTTTTAAACCTGCCTCCTGGGACATTTGCCAATGTGAATGAATCTTCTAAAGAGACTGTTAACAATGCATGGTCACTCAGCTCTACAAAGAAGGAAGAGGCTATTATTGATCTGTCGTTATGGATAGATGTTGTTCGAGAATGTAAAAAACAATTGGAAGAGTCGAGATCCAAAATGTTTATAAACCAAAATGAAGCGAGGAGATGTTTGATATTGGCGAGATCCAAGTTTGAAGGGCTATCAAAGGGTCTTGAGATTACAGCAAATGGGACTGAAGTTGGCGAAGGTGAACTCAAACGACGTCAAGAATTATTGCATTCATTGAAAAGAGAGCATGAAAATTTGGAAACATTGCTGAGCAACCTGAATAGACAACCAGAAGCTATAAGTCCGCAAAGGAGTACTACTATCACTAGCAAACAACAGCTGTTCAAAGGACGTGTCATTGGAGCACCACAAGAAACCGAGAGAACGAGAGGTGTTGATAATGAACAGTTGCTACAGATGCAAAGACAGGATTTCCAGACACAGGATCAGCAGATCGAGCAGCTCAGAGTAAGCATACAACGACAGAGGGAGATTGGGGTTGCCATCAACGAAGAGCTCGCCATCCAGAACGAGCTGTTGGACGAGTTGGATGCTCAAGTTGATCACACGAGTGCCAAACTGGCCACTGCCCAGTCGCAGGTTGGCCGATTCACATGAAACAAAAGACGAGTGTGACTAAACTGTCACCGCAGAGTTCAATACTGCCCAATAAACACACCCTTTCTTAACAAAAACAAGCCGTATTTGCTGCATTTGCTGCATTTGCTGTAGTGAAGTGAAAATTCCTTCGAGGTCGCGTCTTCCATAAAAAAAAATAAAAATAAAAATAAACTGGACATAAATACTAAAACAACACAACCAACAAGACTCGCCAGCACTTCTGATTGACACAGTGAGACAGGATACGAGATGACGACACAGAAGGCACTCCCAGGACGAGTCCAGACCCTGACAGCCGAGCAGGAGTGGAAGCTGAAGGAGGTTTGGGCCCATTTCTTGCAGTATTGGGGCACTCCAGTGACACTGCCAACGGGTGAAGATGCTCCTCCAGGGTCCAAGGCCAAGAAGCACCACCAGCAGCACCATCATCACCACCAGCCAGAGCACAAGGAGGTCAAGGTTGAGAAGAACGAGAAGAAAAAGGGCTTCATGTCCAAGTTCCGTCGTAATAAGAATAATAATGCCAGTTCGGCTGCCACTAGCACTACTAGTACTAGCAATCATGATAACTCTGATGCATTGAGTACTGTCACCACCAGATCTGCCCAATCCATTGAGGCATCCTATCCCCATAAGCTGATCCGTGAGTCTTTCAAGGACCTACAGCCTGACGATATTTACAAGAGTTTTTGGAGCATGCTTAGAACTGATTTGCCAGATAACTTGATGCTTAGATTCCTAAGAGCTAGAAAATGGGATTCAGACAAGGCCTTGGGTATGCTTGCTAATAGTATACATTGGAGAATTAAAGAGTCGCAGGTTGACCAGATCTTCTTTTCTGGTGAAAAGGGTGGTATTGATAAGGGGTTGGATGGGTTCCATTTGAATTTGAAGCTTTCAAAGGCATATTTCAGAGGTTATGACAATGAAGGCCGTCCAATTGTCCACATCAAACCAAGACTTCACCATGCTGATGAACAAACACCTGCTGAATTGGAGAGATACACACTGCTTATCATTGAAGAGGCCAGATTGATCTTGAAAGAACCAGTTGATTCAGCATCCATCATTTTCGATTTGACCGGGTTCTCCATGTCCAATATGGATTATGCTCCAGTGAAGTTTATGATTGGTGTTTTCGAAGCCCACTATCCAGAGTCATTGGGTAAGCTGTTCATCCACAAGGCCCCATGGATATTCCCACCAATCTGGAACATTATCAAGAACTGGTTGGATCCTGTCGTTGCCTCGAAAATCACATTCACCAAGAATGCCAAAGATTTGGCCAATTTCATCCCAATGAAGTACATTCCAAAGGACTTGGGTGGTGAGGACGAGTTTGAAATGGAATACATCGAGCCTGTTGCCGGTGAAGATGACAAGATGGACGATGAAGAGACCAAGGCTGGGCTACAGAAAGAACGTGAAGCCATTGTCAAGAGATTCATCGACGTCACCGTCAAATGGATCGAGTCGAATTCAACTGAGGACTCCAAGAAGTTTTTGCAACAAAAGATCAACATTGGTGAGGAGTTGAGCCAGAACTATATCGAATTGGATCCCTTCATTAGAGCAAGATCCGTCTTTGATAGAAATGGCACTTTGGTGCTTTGAACATCTGGCTGGCTGTGCATACCACCATCAGGAACCAGGATACATATAGAACTCTGAACACATCATTACATCCTTTTTTTTTATATACAATTTTATAGTTTTTATGCGACTTTAATATTTTACGACAATCTGATCATCAATTTGGTTTTTAGTAGTACTTTGATTCTTCATAATATTATAACGAATATTGGGTTGATATTCTTATTTGGAATGGACGCATCACAGATCATAAAGAAGCTGAGCAGAGGTACGGATATTCTGTTTCTATATACTGCACGATTTACTAACTAAAGTCTTTTCAAGCTTTTCAAACGCGTTCTTCTCGTGAAGCAGCATTAGCATTCAGCCAACTGGACAACATACACGCACAAATCAAACAAACAGGACTCGATTCCCAGGATATCTACACGCTGATCCATCTTATCATCCATTATGACGCTGATATTTTCCCAATTTCTCAGAAGAAACACGTCATTTCGAGTTTTCTATACTTTAACGAATTGATACCCAACAAAGTTGTGATTGAGATATGTGGTCATTTGAACAACAACACAATAAACAACACAATAAAACACCTTCTCTTAGAATGGCTGGTTTGTGTCCATATACTGCTCGAGGATAAGTCCATTCTCAAGAAATTGTACGGTGTGCTCTTCAACTATTTGGAATTCGAATATCTACGGCCACGGATTGCACATTTATTATTCTTATCAACAGATTCTCACCATGTATCTTCCAAAAGAGTACAAAAACTCAGCCAATGGTGTGCCACTTTTCCAGATGAATACTTCACTACACTTTTATTGCTCTACAAACAATTGAAACCAGAAATAGTACTCCAGACTGAAACCATCTTGCACCCAAAAACAAAATCAAGAACTAAATTATTCTCCCATCCAAATAAACAATACTTACATGAGTTGATGTTATTAAATAATGATAAACAAGGCATTGCTCAAATCATGGCCAATGAAGAATGGAACTATATGACTTCCTTTGGTTCGCACTTGAAAAGGAGAAAAAAGAACTCATGGCTTGAACCTGCTTTGTCAACTAATACTACTACTACTATTGATATCCATTCAATGACTGATTTGGCATCAAGTATTAACCAATTGAAACCCCCTGGGGATTTATTAAGTGTTCTCATGGATGAGTCCTGTTTTCCAATGTTCACACTGTTTTTGAAACAAGATGATGATAATGATGATGCCTGGGAAAAGATTTGTCATTGGATTGGATTAATATTGGATGATTTTAATTCATTGCACTCCAAAGAAAAGAATCAACTATTTAAAGGTATTGAACAAGTTGTGCATTTTCGAAATGAAACACCACCACAAGTGATGAAAATGGTTCTATTGAAGAAAGAGATGGTTACAAATGATGTTGTGAAGCTCTATATTTGGAAGCTCATTGAGAATTTGAAACCTTTGCAAAATAATTCATGGCTCCATTTCAAGCAACTCATCAACTTGTTTTACAAGTTATCTAAAACACAGCCTCTTGACTGGTATTGCAAGTTCTTACAAAGTATACAACAAATGTGTTTGAGTTGGATATACCATTTCAAAGAATTACAAGATGAAGATGTGTTCCATTTGATTTTGAAAATATATGGATCAATATCAATCCATTTCACAAACATGTTAATCAATTCCAAGTACAATAGAAATTTGGCACTTAGTATTGTTTCTTTTATGGGTATATTGCGTGAAATCCCACCTCAATTCATTAAACCACTAGAACTTGTGGTTTTGCCACAACCTTTCCTCAATGCAATGTTCTTCATGTCTGATCCAATCTGTATATCAGAAACTTGTGGGGTTTTAAATTTTGCTATGAAAGTCTTAAACAGTCAAGAAAGCTCCGCTGATAATGACAGTTTTATTGATTTATACAATTCTCAGATTGTTGATGTGTGCAATATGATTTGGAGAAATAAGGCATTTGTTACAAAACCCAATAATGAGGATCTTGAAACAAGTTTTGGGTTAACATCAACCTTCTTGAATTCTCTTAAACCAAGAGTTGTAATTTCTGAAAAGAAAACAACATTTGAAATGTACTTTAATGTTCATCATTCTCCTGCTTTTGTTCTTGAAACTGCAGAAATTATTAGAAAGTTAGAAGATGATGATAAAAACTGTGTCACCAGATTAGAAGGTCCATTGACAAAGGAATCATTTGATGCACTGCAAAATGGTAAAGAACAGTGGCTGGATATAACATATGAAGATTTAAGAGTTCAAGTGTTGAGACAATTGGATGCTAAAGGGTACACGGGATTGGCTGATTTACTATTTTCTCATTTGAAAAGTTTGCTCAATAAACGCTGATAACTCTAACAGCCATATTTAAATATATATGTGTATAAGCAATTGAGGTCTTTCTATGTACATTATTAATTGATTACTTTTCTGCCAATCATTTTTTACCAGTATTTATAATCAAAACACCTGGCTTGGTGATAACCTTTTTTATTTCCTTAATACCAACATACTTGTTGAATTGGCTATCTTTCTTTGCTTCTTCAACAAGTTCATCTTCAGTTGCATCTTTCTTTGCATCGAACATGTATCTCATTTTACCATTAATAAAACACTTGAATGGGACAAACTTCTTTTCTTTAATCGGTTCTAATTCTGGCCATGGTTGGTGATGAACACTAACCCAATCTTGTCCAAGTGTCTTTGATAGCGACTCCCAACATTCTTCTGCAGTGGCTGGTGTGACTGGGGCAGTAGCAATAATCAACTGTTGGAAAGATGGAATGATTACATTTATATCAATGTTCTTGTTCTCTAAAGCAGAAGCAATCAACAAGGACCATTTCATATAATCAGAAACAACAGTGTTCAAAGACAAAGAGTTACCCATGGATTCTGTAATTGATTCCAAAAGTGGTTGCCATTCACTATGAAAATGTATCTCGTCATCATTCCATTGCAAAGATTTATTCAAATCAATATTAGATCTTTCAGACTCAATCGTTTGGCTAATCTTCACTAAACGACGCAACCATCTCTCAACTCCAACAATCTTGGTTTCACTCCAACTCAAAACATCAGAAATTGGAGCTTGGAACAAAATATGAGCTCTTGTGGCATCTGCACCATGAGCTTCAATACATTCAGTTGGGTCGGCACCATTGTACTTAGACTTGGACATCTTTTCATAAGTAACATCCGGTGTAATATCAGTGCCAACAATCACTGGTGATGAAGGATTAGATAGATCAACCTCATTTGGCTTCAAGTATCTACCATTAGTTGGATCTGTATAAGTTGCACCATGAACCATACCTTGTGTAACCAACTTTTTAAATGGTTCACCATTGGTCTTGGAATCCCATAACCCAGCCTTGGCCAAAAACTTTGCAATGAATCTAGAATACAATAAATGCAAGATTGCATGTTCAACACCACCAATGTAAATATCAACAGGAAGTGGAGCATTAACCTTTTCGCGACTAAATGGAAGATTTGTATTATGTGCATCAGCATAACGGAAATAATACCAAGAACTATCAATGAAGGTATCCATTGTATCGGTTTCACGTTTAGCATCACCACCACAGCTTGGACATTTGACATTGACAAATTCTTCGGTTTGAGATAATGGGTTACCTTTACCAATGAACTTTGTGATTTCTGGTAAAAGAACTGGTAAATCTTCATCTGGAACAGGAACTGTACCGCAAGAATCGCAGTGGATTATTGGAATTGGAGCACCCCAAAAACGTTGTCTACTAATCAACCAATCCCTTATTCTAAAATTTGTCTTTGCTGATCCAACTCCAGTTTCATCTAATTTATCAGTCATTTTTGATATGGCTTCAGTAACAGTCAACCCTTTCAATTCACCTGCAACATCATTCATTATACCTTTTTTACCCATCAGTGGGCCACTACCATCATAATTCTTGTCAGTTGGCAATGGATCAATACATTTAAAAACTGGTTCATTTGGTTTGTTTTCAGTCCAAAAATCAAAATCACGCTGATCATGACCTGGACAACCCATAACAGCACCAGTACCATATCCTGATAACACATATGGGGCAACAAACACAGGGATATCAAACTGGCTTTGGTTGAATGGATGTGAAAGCTTAAAGTTTTTGATTTCATAACCTTCTTTCGAGTCTTCTGGTAATTCTTGAGCTCTCTCAACAAACTTTTGCAGCTCTGGATCTTCCTGTGCAAATTTCTTCGTGATTGGATTATCCAGTGATAGTGCGACATATTGAATGACAAAGACTGTATCTGGTCTTGTAGTAAACACAGTAACATTCAAGTCTGGTTCATTGGATACTAGTTTGATTTCGGCACCTTGTGATTCACCGATCCAGTGTTTCTGCATTAATTTAACCTTTTCTGGCCATTCTGTTAATGTATCCAAATCACGATTCAATTCATGAGCAAATTGTGTAATACCTAGAAACCATTGTTTCAACAATCGTTTCTCGACAATGGCACCTGATCTCCAAGATTTACCATCGGCATCAACCTGTTCATTTGCAAGGACTGTCTGATCCACAGGATCCCAATTAATCTCGGCTTCCTTTCTATAGGCCAGCCCTTGTTCATATAACATTAGAAAGATTTTTTGTGTCCATTTGTAGTAATCTGGGTTACATGTTGTAACTTCTCTATCCCAGTCAAACTTTGCCAGCATTGAATTCATTTGCTTTTTCATGTTTGCAATATTATCCTTAGTCCAAACACTAGGGTTGATGTTACGCTCAATTGCTGCATTTTCAGCAGGTAATCCAAAGGCATCCCACCCCATTGGATGGATAACATTAAACCCTTTTGCTCTATAGAATCTCGCTAGAACATCACTAATTGTGTAAACTCTCACATGACCCATGTGTAAATTACCAGAAGGATATGGAAACTGTGACAAAATATATTTTGTGTTATCCTTTGTGATATCCTGATCAAATTCTGGGGTTTCTAGAGTCTCCCATCTTTTAGTCCACTTCTTTTCAAACTCACGCAAGTCAACATCATTTGGGTTAACAGTGGAGTTGCTGTTCACCTGAGAAGTTTGAGCATTACAGACTTTTCTAATAATGATTTTACCAGAAATAAATTTATTTCCATGCAATCGTAAGCTGGCTCTTAACATTGATTAAAGAATATTGCGTCTGTATTTGGATGGTATCTCTCCGTCGCTCTTACGCTGAGCTGAAACTTTGCTTTCATCTAACAACTCTGTGACTCAGCAATTACATAATTAATCACATGATTTTGGAGTTAACTTCACCATTTCCTAAATGGGATAGGCGCACAATTTTAAGCTTGGTTAGAGGAGGATTTGCTGATAAGTCAATAGATTATAATACTTATGATTCCTAAGTTGTTCTAGCAACTACGTCATGATCGATGTCACCAAAAGGCAAGCCGCAAGGCTGTATAAAAACTTATTTATAGATTCTAATTTCTATTTTATAAATTTTAACTTGCAAGTTAGAATTTCTCTACTGGAGAAACAGAATCAACAACTACAAATATGTAAACAAGTATTCAACATATTATATTTAATAATTAGATGCGTGAGCATCCCCTCCACTTTAGTTTAATCATATCGCCGCACCAAAACTCATAATTAATCAATGAGCCCTGTTCCCGCCTCTAGGATCTTTGATTCTATGAATACGAACAAATCTTTCATCCAACTCTGCAATTTGACCAATATCTTGAGGCGTAATGAATATAGTTTGTGTGTTTTGTTCAGTTGACAATTTTGAAAGCATTAGTTTCATACCAATCTTTCTATTAACTTGATCCATAAACACATCAAATTCATCCAAACCTCTAATATGACTTCTCATAGGCTTCCATGTTGCCAACAACAATGCAATTTGGGAGAATGACTTTTCACCACCAGACAACGAATCAACATGACGTGGTTTTTTGTCATTCTTTGTGCTGACCAACATGGTTAACTTGTTCTTAACAACATCAAAATCTAATGACCCTGTAAAGTTTCTGTAACGTAAGGAACTCACAAATGACAAATTTGCTTCCACAAAAGTTAAATCACGACTTTCTCTGAATGATTTCAATCTCTGATGTAGAGATTTTTCCAACAGAGTTTTTGATGCAACAGCTTCATCAAACTTCTCCTTTGCTTCACGAAACTTTTTTCTAGTAGCTTCAGCAGTTGCTATGATTTCTTCTGGTGAAGCACCCAATTCTTTATCAGCTTGTTCCACTTGTTTTGCAACACGTCCAATCTCATGTTTTAAAGAGTCCATAGTTTTGATTACAATAGAATCAGCTTCTTCTCTTGAACATGTTTCTTGTGCTTGGCTAATATTAGTTTCTTCAGCTGCCTGCCATGCGGGTATATTTCCCTTCAGACCTTCAAGTTCTTTTAATCTTCTGTCCTTGCTGGTTTCGAAATGTTGGATCTTATTCAAATACAATTCACGTTCTGCATTTAAATCTTCAATTTTGTGATCCTCTTGTTCTGCCTTCTTTCTTGCTTGCTCGTAAAGCACAATCACATTTCTGTAATCTTGAGCCCGTTTTTTTCTAATCATTTCATATTCATTAACCTCTGTTTGAATATCACCACTAGATGCTTTATAACGTTCAATGGATAAATATTTCTCTGTGCGTTCAGCAACACATTCATCCAAACGACCAGTGTTAGCCTCATCTTCTAGTTTTGTATTCAAGTTATGAAGTTCATCTTGCATTCTATTTCTTTCATTTTTTAAGTGACGAATAGATTTATGTGCCTCCTCTCTTCTGGAAATTAATGATTTATTGCGTTGATCCTTTTCTCTCTTCAAATCAGCCAAAGCATGTGTTTCCTCTCTTAATGTTGCTTCCAAGCCACTTGTGTCTTGACTTTTACCACTAATTTGAATCTTTGGTAAATTTTTGGTATCATAATACATTGGATCAACCTTAAACCCACCATTTGAATTAACAGAAGAACGTTGACCAGATGATGAATTCAACAAACTTAGAACACTATTCACATTACGTTCATTGCTTTCAAGAATTCTTTGACCTTCACGTCTATCGTCAACCAAAATGATCTTTTCAATGTGGGCAAGATCAACCAATGCATACATAACCCTTTCATCCTTGAAATCCAAAACGTCCAACAACCCAGTAAATTTTGAACTGTGCATACCATTGGAGAAATCATACTTTTCAGGTCTTCTTATAACAATATGAGAATTTGCACCATTCTTTCTCATAATACGTTGAAGGGTTCTTTGATCAGCAATATTTTCAACAACAAAAACAGAAGGATTGGTACCAAGATGTGCTTCAATCAAATAACGGTATTTCTCATACTCTGGCTTCAAGCTGAAATAAGTAGCTAATGGACCAATAACATCAGCTCTAAAGTGACTCTTTTGGATTTCGCTCACAACACCTATAACACTTGGACCAAATGCTTGTAATGGATTGACTTTCTTGCCTTTCAATGAGTTAATTTGTTGTCTCAAGGCTTGAAGCTCGTTTTCCTTTCTACTGATTTCATTGCTGAATTCAGTATGTTCAGAACGAGCTTTTGCATCGAAATCGTCATAAACTTGTTGTTTCTGTTCCAGCTGTTGTGATAGCTGATGTATCTTGCCTTCGAGATGTTCAATCTGGCCTTGTAACACCTCCTTAGAACCACCATTTTGTTGTTGGATCTTTCTTTCCTCGATCTCAATTGTTT
>JAJLVX010000225.1:0-10951 GCA_030564525.1 Liangdongia berthetii | reverse complement strand
AAATGTGATGAAGAGGATAAAAAAGTGGGTGATGAAGTCAATTTCCACTGTTTAAATACTTTTCATTGAGTTCTCTAGAATTTTCCATCTTGCTCCTTTGGATATTAAAACAAGTGGAACTATCAACTATCAACCCATTCGACAAGAAGCTTCTAGAAGAAGATGGAATTGCAGGGAAGAGAAGAGAAGAGAAGAGAAGTGAATATTACACTGATGATGAGAATAGGGATGAATTGAATTGATCTATTCATCAATTGATTGACTGTTTCTTCTTCCACTTTTCTTCTATTACTCTCTCTCTCTCTTTTCCTTGTTGATCGTACGTATTTTCTTTGTTTAACCCTCCTGACAATCAACACCGGCAAAACAAATTGTGTCAACAAGCAGCGCAAAAGTTCAAACCGAGAAAACTGAACTGGACATATTTACAGGATTCTACTCAATTCGATTCCTAAGAAATGAATAATTATACTACTCAACAGTGGAATACACTCTAATCATAAACTATACAACACCTACTACAACCAAGTCAATGCTCTGTAGTTTGAGCTACTCAACTCATCTTCCTGAATTTCCTGTTTTGACGTCATTTCGAATCTCGTGGAAAAAACGAAAAAAATTTAGTTTGATTTGGTTGGAGACACATTTGATTATCTTATTTCTTAGTAATACTCTACGCTTAGTAAGTTTTTTAAATTCTAGTAGAAGTCTACTCTCTTCACATACAAATTACAATCACACATCTATCTTGATTGTTCTGTTAAGGGTATGTCCATACAATACAAGTTCAACACAATCATTCCTAAACTCATCAATCATGTTGGATCGCCAAAGAAGTTAGCAATAGCTTGTTCAGGTGGAGTGGACTCAATGTGTCTTGTCCATCTCTTGCATCAATATGTCCAATCAAATAACCTCAATATCAAAATATATCCAATCACCATCAATCACAACATAAGGTCTGTATCATCAATGGAAATACCAATAATACGCAGAGAATTATCAAAATTACAATTGGATTCAAATTACTTGACAAAATCAATCAGCTTTGAAAATGCAGATTCTTCAGCTATAGAGAAAATTGCAAGATCTAAAAGATATCAAGCTTTGACCCAAATCTGTGAAACACATGGGATCAAAAATCTCATTGTTGGGCATCATTTAAATGATCAGATTGAAACATTCACCATGAGACTATTGAAAAACAGTGGAGTGTTTGGACTTGATTGTATGGCTTATGTTTCCAAATTATCATACAACTCACATGAACGATTGAATGTCCTAAGACCATTGCTTGATGTTCCAAAAGTGGATACCATAAAATATTGCATAGATCATGATATAAAATGGGTCCAAGATTATACTAATTTTGATGAAATTGCAATAAGAAACATTCTAAGAAAATATTTAAAGGAAAATCAATCACAAGAAGAGAGTTTGTTGGTGAATTATAACAAGGTCAAGACTTTGAATAGAGTTTTAAATAATAGAGTGGAATCATTATACAATGAGATGAAACAGAATGGCGCTATAGATGTCAATAGCATACCCATCAAGGTTACATTTTCAAAAAAGCAACTTGAACAATTCTCTGATGTGGTGTTATCAAGATTACTGTTTAAACTTCTTTACCCATATTCACCATCTTTTAATTATTCTTACAGTTACAACAAATTATTACATAGCATACCAAAAATAAAAACAAATAATGTTTTTACACCCTTATCATTAAAATGGGAAGTGAAACAGGCAGATGATGATCATATTGATATTTACATCAAGAGACAAAATCCAAAACCAATCACTTCTTTAACATTTAATATTCCTCCAAATACTACAACTGATTGGTTCTTATTTGATAACATTTATTGGTTCAGATTCTCAAATACCACAGATCAACCAAAAGAATACAAACTCAAACTTTTAGAAATTGGTGACAAATCATTAATGACCAAAAATCTGAAATCCCAGCTTCCAACCCCATTCAAAACTTCACGTTATCTAAACATTCCAGCACTTCTTGAGAACGAGAAAATCATTGCATTACCAACACTTTGTCCATCTGAAATCTGTGAGTGGAAGTTTAAACCAAATGTATATAGTTTTCAATCACCAAACTTATAGTTATTAAAGCTGCACTATTACTGGAGCTTCATCTTCATCTTCAATTATACCTTGTATGTTTATCCCAAACTTCACACTTAGTAGATTTTTCAATGATATAACCTTCTTAACCAGTCTATGTAATCCAAATTCTTTAACACTATAGTCAAATTCGCCGATTGATACTTCTAAAAAGTCTGTACTTATAAATTCTTCAACATACTCTTGAGGGAAATTGTCAAATTGAACATAGAGTACATCCAAAAAGTTTTCAAGCAGTATTGGATTCTCCAATACATAATCTTTAGTATTCAACACGATTCTCAAAATCTTTAACCACTGAACTGAACTGCTGAAATTTGCAAATATAACCATATTGATAAAACTTTGTTGGAATTCTCCTAAAAATAACGACACATTGGAATTGTATGAAACCGTAAGTAAATGTTTTAAAAACCATGATTTGTCCAATGAATCTTTTGTCTTTTCTTGTGGTGTGCTATTAGGTCTGATAGTTTTGTCCAAATCAATAAGAGTGTATTTAATCTCTTCGTCAGTCTGGTCAATAATTGAATTCACAATTGGATCATTGGCCAAGTTTCTATTATCAGCACTTTTTTGCAAGGCTTTTAATAGCAAATTGTTTTCGTCTGTGGATGTGATGACACTATCAATTCTGTTCTTATGTGGTAATATAAACTCAACTGACTTCATATCAATATAATTTGTTAATTTATTCCATGAATCACATTTTGGATAGTTTATCATGTATGAATAGTACTCGGGAAGTTTACTCATTTCTTTGCTAACATTCAGCTCTCCCATCTCATCACCAAACTGTAGTGTCTCACTCTCCTCATCCCAATACACCACAAAAACATCTCCTTCCTTACAATCAACATAAAACCCTGTTCTGATGCTGCTTTGATCTCTGGCAAAGTGTAATACATGAATACCCTTGGTGATGTTCTTTATACCTTTAAGCACCTCATTTGTGTTAAAAAACTGCAAATCAATCCCAACAAGCCACCCAGATGGGATGTTGGAGTAAATACACGTTGACAATGGGGGTCTAGACATCTCTCAACACACCAAAACACAGCTCTTTTTGAACAAAACTCTTCGTCACCTTCTCTTGAATGGTCGGAAGTGGAGTGAAAAGTTCGGAATTGAAATGCTGTGTTGACTTTTTTTTTTTGACTCAGAAAATTTTGTTCAACATCATCACCAAAAAAAAGTGAACTTCCTATTAGAAATCCATTCAAGTTATTCAGAACAACAACAAAACACTAGTGAGAATGGCTGCTGAAGAAACTAGTGCCCCATTCTCTTTCCCAAAGGAGGAAGAGAAGATCTTGAAGCATTGGGAAGACATTGATGCTTTCCAAACTTCTTTGAAACTGACTGAAGGCAAACCAGAGTTTTCATTCTACGATGGTCCACCATTTGCTACTGGTACTCCTCACTACGGTCATATTTTGGCTTCCACTATCAAGGATATTGTCCCAAGATACGCTACTATGAACGGTTACCATGTCGAAAGAAGATTTGGCTGGGATACTCATGGTGTCCCTGTTGAACACGAAATTGACAAGAAACTAGGTATTACTGGTAAGGCTGATGTCATGAAGATGGGTATTGACAAGTACAACGACGAGTGCAGAGCCATCGTTATGCGTTACGCTGAAGAATGGAGAAAGACCATTGGTCGTTTGGGTCGTTGGATTGATTTCGACAATGATTACAAGACTTTGCATCCAACTTTTATGGAATCTGTTTGGTGGGTCTTTAAGCAATTGTTTGACAAAGATCAAGTTTACAGAGGTGTTAGAGTTATGCCATACTCTACTGGTTTAACCACTCCATTGGCCAACTTTGAAGCTCAACAAAACTATAAGGATGTTTCTGATCCAGCTGTCACCATTGCATTCCCATTGCTAAATGATCCAAACACCATTCTTGTTGCTTGGACCACTACTCCATGGACTTTACCATCTAATATTGCCTTGGCTGTTAACCCAAACTTTGAATACGTTAAGATTCACGATGAAAAGACTGGTAAGAATTACATTTTGTTGGAATCTTTGATCAAGACTCTATACAAGAAGCCACAAGCTGAAAAGTACAAGATTGTTGAAAAGATCCCAGGTAAGAACTTGGTTGGTTTGAAGTACGAACCATTGTTTACCTACTTTTATGACAA
Organism: Liangdongia berthetii; assembly: GCA_030564525.1. Taxonomy (NCBI): domain Eukaryota; kingdom Fungi; phylum Ascomycota; class Saccharomycetes; order Phaffomycetales; family Wickerhamomycetaceae; genus Liangdongia; species Liangdongia berthetii. Next base: position 6,645 of record JAJLVX010000225.1, on the reverse strand, counting down.
GTTCAAAGAAACTGGTTTCAGAGTTATTGGTGCTGATTACGTTTCCAACGATAGTGGTACTGGTATCGTTCACCAAGCTCCAGCTTTTGGTGAAGAAGATTACAACGCTGCCTTGGCAGCTGGTGTTATCACTGAAGAATTCCTACCACCAAACCCAGTTGATGACAATGGTTGTTTCACCAGTGAAGTTAGTGATTGGGAAGGTGTCTATGTTAAGGATGCTGATTCTAAAATTATCAAGTTCCTAACCGAAAAGGGTAAGATCTTGTTGAACTCTCAAATCAGACATAGTTATCCTTTCTGTTGGAGATCTGATACTCCATTGTTGTACAGAACTGTTCCAGCTTGGTTTGTTCGTATTAAAGATATCATCCCAGACATGTTGAAGAACGTTGACGAAACCAGATGGGTTCCAAGTACTATTAAGGAAAAGAGATTCTCTAACTGGATTGCCAACGCTCGTGACTGGAACGTTTCTAGAAACAGATACTGGGGTACTCCAATTCCACTATGGGTTTCTGACGATTTTGAAGAAATTGTCTGTGTTGGTTCCATTGAAGAATTGAAGAAGTTGTCAGGTAGAGATGATATTACTGACTTGCATCGTGATAAGATCGATGATATCACCATCCCATCCAAGAAGGGTAAGGGTAACTTGCACAGAATTGAGGAAGTCTTTGACTGTTGGTTTGAATCTGGTTCTATGCCATATGCTCAATCTCACTACCCATTCGAAAATGAACAATCTTTCAAGAACAGATACCCAGCTAACTTCATTTCTGAAGGTTTAGATCAAACTAGAGGTTGGTTCTACACATTGACTGTGTTGGGTACTCATTTGTTCAACACCGCTCCTTACAAGAACGTTATTGTCAGTGGTATCGTTTTGGCTTCTGATGGTAAGAAGATGTCCAAGCGTTTAAAGAACTACCCAGATCCAACTTTGGTTTTGGACAAGTACGGTGCTGATGCTTTGAGATTGTACTTGATCAACTCTCCAGTTTTGCGTGCTGAAACCTTGAAGTTCAAGGAAGAAGGTGTTAAGGAAGTTGTTTCCAAGGTTTTGTTGCCATGGTTGAACTCTTGTAAGTTCTTGGAAGGTTCTGTTGCATTGTTGAAGAAGAATGACAACGTTGACTTCAAGTACGATGCTTCTTTGAAATCTGATAATGTTATGGACAGATGGATTTTGGCTTCTTTGCAATCCTTGATCAAGTTTATCCATGAAGAAATGGCTGAATACAGATTATACACTGTTGTTCCAAGATTGTTGAACTTTATTGATGAATTGACCAACTGGTACATCAGATTTAACCGTCGTCGTCTAAAGGGTGAAGTTTCTGTCAAGGATACCAAGAACTCTTTGAACATTTTGACTGAAGCTTTGTTTGGTTTGGTCCGTGCTATTGCTCCATTCACACCATTCTTGTCCGATACTATTTACCAAAGACTAAGAGGTTTCTTTGATGAAGAAACTTTGTCCAAGTTTGGTAAGGATACCAGATCTGTCCATTTCTTGGCTTACCCAACTGTTCGTGAAGAATTGTTTGATGAACGTATTGAAACTGCTGTTTCTCGTATGCAAAAGGTTATTGACTTGGGTCGTAACATTCGTGAGAAGAAGATGATTTCTTTGAAGACACCATTGAAGCAATTGGTTATCTTGCACAACGACAAGCAATACTTGGATGATATTGAAGCTTTGCAACAATACATCATTGAAGAATTGAATGTTCGTGACTTGGTTATCACTTCTGATGAAGCCAAATACGGTGTTGAATACACTGCTGTTGCTGACTGGCCAGTTTTGGGTAAGAAGTTGAAGAAGGATGTCAAGAAGGTTAAGGATGCTTTGCCAGCTTTGACTTCTGATGAAGTTCAAGCTTTCGGTAAGACTGGTAAGATCACTGTTGCTGGTATTGAATTGGTTGAAGGTGACTTGAACGTTTTGAGAGGTTTGCCAGCCAATAAGACCAATGATGGTCAAGAAGTCAGAAGCGACCAAGATGTTTTGATTATTTTGGACATCAATATTTATCCAGAATTGAAGACTGAAGGTTTGGCTCGTGAATTAGTTAACCGTGTCCAAAGATTGAGAAAGAAGGGTGGTTTAGAAGCTACAGATGATGTCTTGGTCCAATACCAGGTTACTAAGGACACCATTGACTTTGAATCTATTGTCAAGACCCACAAGGATTTGTTGAACAAGGCTTTGAGAACTGATTTGGAACCATTCAGTGAAACCACCAATGAAGTTGTTGCCGATGAAGAACAATCCATCAACGACACCATCTTCAACTTGAGAATCCTAAGAATCTAGATGCATTAGGTTTTTCTTTGTATATTTGACTATAAAAGTGATGTTTAAACTTTTTCTGTGTAGCTCTGTCTTAAGTAAACTGTAACAGTACTGATAAGCAAATATGTATGGGGTAAGTATCTATGACACAATATTTGTGTTAATAAACTATTCTATTACTGTATACTGTATAGTATAACTATACTGCATTATCAATACGTTAATAATATTGATACTGGATACTATCACCGTCTTACAAGCCAACAACCAATAGATCCTCGACTTCAGTGAGCAACGCACCCTCCATCATAAACAATCTTATCTAATGTTAGTTGTGTGTCCCTGTGACCAAAAAAGATAAAATCCCAAAACAAAACAGAAACGCCACCAAAAACAACAACTTGAACACTCAACAGATTGTCAAAAGTCAATTAACCATTTTGAGAAACCAACAGGCCTGTTTAAGAACGTGAGTATCGTTTACTTGATGTTTTTGCTATTATAGTTTGTTTTCAGTGTATGGGGTTTTTAATGTTTCTGGTGACGTTATCGCTGTTTGTTATTGCTCTCAAGTGTTTGTGTCAAATGGTCCCCCCTTACAAGTTACAGTTATAAAGCAAAACAAAACCGTGACGATTTTATACTAACATATAAATTATAGAACTATACTATCGAGGAACATTTATACATCACTTGCAAACAAAAAAAAAATGAGATTCGAATTCAAAGACGAACATCCTTTTGGTAGGTTATTTTTGAAAATGTGTATGAGCATAATCTCTAACAATTTATAGAAAAAAGAAAGGCTGAAGCCAACAGAATGCTAACAAGATTCTCCAACCGTATTCCATTGATTTGTGAAAGAGCAGAAAAATCCAATCTTCCAGATATTGACAGAAAGAAGTACTTGGTCCCACACGATTTGACTATTGGTCAATTTGTCTACGTGATCAGAAAGAGAATCCAAATACCACCAGAAAAGGCTATTTTTATCTTTGTCAATGATATTTTACCACCAACTGCTGCTACAATGAGCTCTGTTTATAAGGAACACAAGGATGAAGATGGTTTCTTGTACGTGTTGTATTCCAGTGAAAACACATTTGGTGGCTTAGATGGGATTGTTATTGAGATAAAGGGTGAGGAGCAATTGTAATTATTGACCAGACCAACTCTTAAGTGATTAAAGGCAAGATAATGTCCACATGTGTGTTTTTTGTAATTTTTTGTTTCCATTTTATCAGTCAGTGCCACCACTAACTGAAGATAAGAAGCTATGAAGATTTGGATTTACTTTTTTATATGATGTCTATGGGGTTTATTATTATACGAGTATGGAGGATCGATTAGGCTTTTTTTTTTATTGCTAGACTAGCTTTAAAATCGAAATTGTAGGCTGTAGCTGTTAGAGTGGGGCTGTCGATCATTTTCTGTCGATCATGATCCATAGATCATTTTGCGATCTATAGATCAGTTTCTCAAAAGGTTGATCGACATATAGATCAAAAGTCGATCATCTATAGATCATTTGTAATTAATTAATTTCGGTGGGAATCGAACCTGGGGATATTCTAGTTCCCAGTTGTACTACAGTAGATTGAAATCTATGTACAGTTGCCAGACTACTTTATTAAAAGAGATGCTATTGAACAGTACACAGAGTAGGAAATTGGCCATATTTAAATATTACTATTATATATGGACATTGGAGACTGGAGTATAAAAGTTATATAGTGTAAATTTCTTCAATTGAAAGTTGACATGAATTGCAGTTTATATAAATACTTTATTAATCTAAATTGTTGATCCATGATATTGATCTTGATTTATAGAAAACTCTCAACCTCATTTGCCCTTTGGTGCACTGGGGATTGTAATACTTATTAATATAATCTGTTCTGTTAATACTAAATAGTTCTAGACTCCTCCCATTGCTAGAGTTTTCTTGATCAAGTTGGGTGACAATGTTTTCTGTGAGAACAACATGTTTTGTAAATGTGCTTGGTAGAAACTCCTGGCAATAAAACACCTGGGACAGTTGAATATTTAACAGCAACACCATCTTCATTTATGTTCAGGTCATCTTCATCTTCTTCTAAATCCCCTGGGCCAAGAGACCCTCTATTGTTACCACCGTAAAACTTGGAAAGGCTGTTCTCTTTCCTTCTTCACTAGACAGGCGCAATATATTGAAATTCAAGCAGCAGCGTGTGTGTATTGTTGTTAACTGGTTAGTGGTCAGCCCTGTTATTTAGTACTTCAATTGACATTCCAGGCGCCATGTGATGATACATACATGATATCAGAGTGTATAATTAAGTATATTAGCTAATTATTGAACTCAAAGCTGATCACATATGAGTGGAGGAAATTACTTATTCTGAAAAATTTGTTAAATAGGATTCAAGAATCTGCAAAGATATGTATTTATATGTATTACATAATTGATCTATAGATGATCTATGGATCATTGATCTATAGATCAGTGATCTATGGATCATTTTGGGAAATTGATCTATAGATGATCGATAAGGAAAAATCTTGATCGACAGCCCCACTCGACTAGTAGCTGTAGCATATAATTGGATCATAGCATATATTAATCAACGTCTTATATCAGATCGTGCATATTTTAAATGTTGCAGCAGACGTCGACATGAACTACATATGTACTTACTTATAGCTTGTTTATAAAAAGTAATTATATGATCTTATAATTTTCATCCTAACACCAGTTTTTTTTTTGATAAGTATGGAAAACTAAACATAACAGTCTTTATTAAATAGAATTTGATCATGAATAAACATTAATCTACAGTTAAAAAAAAAAAAAAAGTAACTAATGTTTATTCTTCTATGTAACTATTTTTTTTTTTTTTTTAAGTATTCAATATTAATTTTTATTTTTTTTTTTTAACTCATAGACATTTATTATAGTAATTTATAATATAGGTGTAAAATCAGTAGTATTTTTAGGGCAGACACTTGTCCCACATATTCTAAATCACGTGATATGTGTTCAAAACAGTCTCGGAAATGATTCCCGCATTTCGAAAACGCAAATTCGACTTCGTGGCCAAGCTGGTTAAGGCGTGCGACTGTTATTTACAGGGAATCGCAAGATCGTGAGTTCAATCCTCACCGAGGTCGTTTTGGACGTCATAGTCCTGTTGTTTGTAAAAAACCTTTAAACTTTAAACGTCGGTTCGAACCCTTTTGACATTGCTCCACAAATGAATAGAACATCAATTGAAGCGTTTATATTGCCATTACATCAGTCACTGACATCATTACAGGAACTCAATCTATTTCTACGAGTCACGTTAGATCTACGAAGGCTTAAGAAGTATGATGAGGATCAACAATGGTCGCTTGACAGGATGATTCATCTGGCCAAGTACCACTTCACCCAATTGCAGAGTTTCCTAGAAAGTACAGAAGAGACGTAAATATAGAGATTATAATATCATATTAATTAAGATTTTTTGAGACTCGTTCGACAATAATGTTCATTGTTCAACCCTATATTGTACAATTGTATTTCATTGCGTTTAATTTGGTTTTAGTACGCCAAAGTCTATAAAACGGTATTCGTATATGAATCGTATCTCATTTATTTTAATATTTAATTTACACCTTGTTTTCTGGAGTTTCTGCAGTTGATTCTTCACCAATTCTTTCTTCTAAGACTCTTAGGGCAACTTGTCTTCTTCTTTCAGCAGCGTTTCTAGATTCAGAAGGTTGAGAAGCTTGGTTTTGAGTAGCCAATCTTCTGGTTGCCATCATGTTACTCTGCTCAATTTGGTTTTCGTTAAATCTCTTAACGAGACCTAATGCAACAGACAAATCATAAAACTTGTCAAAAACTGGAGACAAAACTGGTGCAACTGAATCTGGGAAGAAATGAACTAAACTAAAAGTTTCAGAAGCATCACCTTGTAATCTTTGAACTCCAACAACATCATTTGGTTGGGGTAGAGTTGGGTCGATGATGTTTGATTGGTAGAATCTTAGGTATAACCAAGCAACGTAGAAACCAGTCCATACTTGGAACAACAAGTTTGGAGAACCAATGAAAATTGAGATACCAGTATTTAATAGCAATATGATAAATGGCAAGTGCTTAACACGGATATGAATAGCACCGCTGAACAACTTCAAAGAGTGTTCTGGGACTAATTGTTTAAACACGACCAAAAATGCAGTCAACAAAAATATGTTACCAAAAACAGCATTGTTAGCAAAGTTGATATTAAAAGCAATACCAGTAACAATTAGTAAAAGAACAGTCAGCAAGTTTGAAATAGATCCAACAACGAAGACAAACTTGATCAATTCCTTGCTTG
>JAJLVX010000224.1:0-11090 GCA_030564525.1 Liangdongia berthetii | reverse complement strand
ATTTATTACTGATTGGTCGAGATGAGAATGAAATTCAACGTGTTAAAGAGATGCTTAACAGTTGTTTCAAGATGAAAGACATGGGAGAGGCCAAGCGATTTCTCTCTATGGACATATACAAGAATCCCGAAAATAACAGTTACCAATTAGCTTTGAATGGTTATATTGATAAATTAGTTAATGAATTCAATTTGCAACAGTCCAACGATGAACTTACACCTATGTCAGACACCTTCAATCCAACTTTAATACCCAGGGATGATGATAATACTGATCAGTTTCAGTATAGGAGTTTAGTTGGTAAATTGCTGTTTTGTGCTAATACAGTTAGAGCTGATATCAGCTATCCGGTGAGTTTGCTCTCACGTTATCTTGGTAAAGCTACAAAACATCACTATACGGCTGCTCTGTGTGTGTTGAAATATTTGAAGACCACAAAAGATTTAGCCATAACTTATGGTAAGGTGGATAATCCTGGTATCTACATCTCAACGGATGCAAGTTGGGCTGACAACAAAGAAGATAGAAAATCTACAGCTGGTTATGTTTTTAGTCTGGGAACAGGTGCTGTAACGTATAAATCAAAGAAGCAGAAAACAGTCGAGTTAAGCACTACAGAGGCAGAATACATGTCTCTTAGTGAAGGTGCTAAAGAAGGTCTATGGATGAAGTCTGTTTTGGGAGAACTGGGACTTTTAAAAGACAAGCCAATTATTATGTTTTTGGACAACACTTCAGCCGAGCTGCTTGCCAATCATAGCTCATTCCATTCTAGAGCTAAACACATTGATCTAAGATATCATTTTATTCGTGATCACATTAAGAAAGAAGAGATAAAGTTGATTCACAAGAAAACTGATATTCTAGTTGCTGATTTATTCACGAAGCCGCTACCAAAGACAAAGTTCAAGACGTTGAGATCAATGCTAGGTTTTAAGACTCTTAACGCAAGGGAAGGTGTTGAATCGTAAATTACGTTAAGAGTGTAGAGTCATGTGATCTGTCATGTGATCTTGTAAACGTAAAGAAAAATGAACAGCGAGTTGAATTGTTATTATATAGAATATATATAAGTAAGGAAGAATAATATACTTATGGAGCAATTACAGGTGAAAGTAGATTATTTTGTCCAACAAAATTTACCAATACAAAAAGCAGGAATGACTGATTCAGTTTATCAACAAATGGTACAAGATAAAGAAATTGAATGGAAGAAATTTTGGCCAATTTTGGCAAAGTATCAAAATTTAAGACATGGTCTTTTAAAACCATTACATCGATTTTTATTAGGACATTATGATCATAAATTTCATTTATCAAAACAGGAAGATGAACTTCGAATTTTTAAAAGAGAAGAATTTTGTTGTTTGTGTCAATTGAAAGAACATAAAGAAACAATTTCAACCGTCATACTGTTATTTCAAACTTGGTGGATCATAGAATCTGATAGTTTAAACTTTAAACCATCAAATTTTCATCATATATAGGTTTTAATATGATTGTTAATAGTAGTTAATAGTACTATTATATTTCCCAATCATCATGTACCGAGAATTATCGAGCCTGTCATATGAATAAACTTTGAAGTAAAGCATTGATTTCATTGGCTGAGTTGCTTATGATTCGAACATCAAGACTTAAACAGCTTGAAATCTGAAAGGCGCTTATAATTGCAGTAATTTGCCATAAATGATACTAGTGCCAGGTGACCACTGGCTACTGGTCGTCTGATCGTGTATAGAGTATAATTTATAAATATCATAATTAAATATATGTAGTACAATATTATATTATGTACTCTTATTATAAGTTTGAGCTGATTGATGGATCTGCAAGCTGAATTAAAGTTTTTACAAAATTTTATGGTCCCATCAACTATTTGAACAATCTCGACAAATTTCAATTAACAGTCAAGTTTCAACTATACATTAGAAACGAGTATTCACCATTCCGTGCGCATGCGTACTACCCTGGACCCTGACACCTGGTAATCAATCTTTTTAAGGCATATAACCCTGTTTGTGGAAATGATATAAAACTCGAAAAGTTGTTGCAATTAGCAGTGGTTATTATCCCAATTGGGTTCAAGTCCGTCACGACTCACATCTTCACCAAATGTTGAAAATTCAACATATCAGACTTGAGTCAATGACTTAGTCACTTAAGTGAAGCTTTAATACCGTCTATACCGTCTGCATTTTAATTTCTAGCCTCTAGGCGATTAATATTCAAGAAGGAAAAATGGATGCTCAAAAGGATAGCACCAGTGATCAAAAGGTTTTGGAAAAAACCTTAGCCGATTCACATGAGAACCATTTATCAAAGACCAAACTCTTGGTGGTATTTGGTGCAATGTCATTATCATTCTTTTTGTCATATGTTGATCAGAATGGAATATCAGTAATACTACCATACATTGCTGAAGATTTGAATGCGGAAATGACAATATCATGGGCAGCAACAGCCTCAGTTATTGCGAATTGTTCATTCCAAGCGTTTTATGGGAGAATATCAGATATATTTGGAAGAAAGATAGTGCTGATTTTATCTCTGTTGTTACTTGCATTTTTTGACTTGGCCTGTGGGCTAGCAAGAACTGATATTGAATTCATCTTGTTTAGAGCGTTGACTGGGATCGCTAATGGTGGTATTAATTCAGTGGTCATGGTTATAGTTTCAGACATTGTCCCTTTGAGAAATAGAAGCAAGTACCAAGGCTTCCTAGGAGCTGCAGTTGGGTTGGCTAATGGCGTTGGACCTTTCATATCTTCTGGATTTGTTTCTTACGGCCATTGGAGATACTTCTTCTTCACCTTGTTTCCATGCGTTATATCTTCTGCTATCGTGTGTGCCTTGCTAATACCACATTCGAGCAGAACGAATATCCCACTGCAAAAGAAGCTCAAAAGCATTGATTATTTGGGATTTTTGTTTGGGTCAGCTGCTCTTGTTTTAACCCTAACGCCTACCAATGGGGGTGGGATTATATTTCCTTGGTCTTCTACTCCGGTGATATGTTTATTTGTGTTTGGTGGTGTTGCGTTACTCCTATTTATTCTTGTTGAGTTGAAATTCGCATTATTACCAATGATTCCTTTCAAAGTTTTATTTGAAAACAATATATTGCCAATAATCGTTCTGCAGAGTTTTCTGTTTGGTATGGCATTTTTCCCAGTTAATTTCTATTACCCATATTACTTTGAAATCGTGAGAAACAAATCTACGCTGATAACTTCTTGTTTTATGCTATGCACCTCTATCACACAATCATTAACTTCTGTGATCACTGGACGTGTTGTTGCAAGATATCAAAGATACAATCCAGTCATATGGGCAGGTTACGGTTCTTGGTTATTGGCACTGATTCTGGTCTGTATTTTCTTTTCCACAACGATCCCAACTGTGGGGGAGTGTCTTATTTTAATTTTGCATGGTTGTGGTATGGGTGCTATATTTCAACCAACTGTGGTTTGTGCATTGGCTAATTCAAAAGCCAAGCACCGTGCTGTCGTTATTTCAAGTCGAAATCTTTCAAGAGCGTTTGGAGGCTCTTTGGGTTTAGCAATATCAGCTCTGATATTTGCAAATACTCTACAGAAACAAATAAACATTAACAATGGTGATTTAGCGTTGAAGTCAAATACTGAACTTAAAGCATATTTATTGCAGCACCTTTACTCAAAGATAGATACTGCAAAATTGACTTTGACAGCTGATCAGTTACAGACAGTACAACATGTTTATATGAGGGCAATTAAGAATGTGTTTATCTTTTGGGCTCCAGCTATTGGTGTCTGTTTCATAAGTTCATTCTTCATTAGAGATAAAGGTTTAGCCCCATTACCGGATGATGATGACTTATAAACTGGTATAAAGTAAATATTAATAAATGAATTAGTGTTCTTGATTTATGAATTATTATAATTCATATTTACTAGAATTAGATAAAATGATTGATGGTGCTAGAGTATTTTATAGAGTATTTTACAGAATCTTTCTTTGCAATATATATATTAAATTATACTATCTGTAATATATTAATTACTTTTGCTAAATTAGTGTACTCAAGCTAAATCATGAGGGTACCTTGATGGTTTTTGAGAGTCATCATTCCATAAACTAACCAAAATGGATCTTTCATCATCAACAAAATAACGACCATGAGAGACTTGATAGTTATCCAAGATCAAGAGATCAGAAGCTTCCCAAATGTGCACAAATTCCAAAGATTCAGCTGTATCGTAAATCAACTGTAACGACTTTCTGTCAATTAAAGAACCATCACCATACAAAGTCTGACCATATTTATCATTGGTGTAGCTATAACAATATTTGACATTGTTTTCGGTATCATGCTTTCTCCCAGCAGAGGCAACAAGTCCATTGAACCAAACTGGCTTCTTTGAATAAGGATGTTCAATGATACCAGGAATACGTTGTATGATCTCAACATTGTCTTCATCCAACCATGAATATTCTTTGCCCAACTTTTTGATCTGGATTTCTGCCTTAATCTTTTTTTGTTCAATAGTCTTGTCGTCTTCAGTGATGAATCTTCCAAATATGTCGGCATTTGTCCACCCTTCCTTCAACACATCACCAGAATATGGGTAAAACATATGTTGTAACAGTCCTTTCTTCCAAATAGTAGAAACCAGTTCAGGTGATTTTTCTAACAACTTTTGAAGCAGTAGCCTTTGATGAACAATTGGAGTTTCACCACCTCTTTTCGATTCCTTGTTGCAGAAAAAGATTATATTTTCAGGATAATGAGTAAAACGAGCATACTCACAATGTTGATGAATCTTTCTGTCCTTTGGGCCTTCATTAGCAGTGTAAACTTTTGGAGCAACTTCTGTTCTTTTAGCAACCAGTCCAATTTGTTCAAAGACTCTCTTCTGTCTTGCTTGTTGGATGCCGTTAATGAAAGCAGAAAAAGACTCAGAATCATTGTAACCCAAATTTCTAAACAACAGAGCACCGTAAGTGTGCAGTAATTTATCTATGACTTTTTGGTTTGCAAGTTCAGTTAAAAACTTGACCAGCGTTGACTCTGGAATTTTGGTTCTGGAATCGGTTTGATCATTATCTAGCACCAAAATGTATGGAAAATCATAGCCATCAATCTTGAATCCATTCTGTGCAACAATTCTTTTGAATCTAACATCAACACCATCGACAAAAGCTTGAAACTGATGATGTTGGGATTTCGCAATGTTGAAGTTAGTACTGGTGACTGTCATAATAACCCGAGTCGAATGCTCATGATGTTGAGAAAACAATTCTATTAATCATCTGGAAATAAGACCGATTTATAAACAATGAAAGCGTCTGAGGCTCGGAGTCTAATCAGTTGTGGTCTTAAGCTTAGAGGAGGGCGTGCTTGAACAACGAATCTGGTCATTGATGTGGAGATCTTCCATATTTGTCGTTCCTCCGTCTTTTAGCTGAGGCTTTGGGGTGTGTTGGATTTATTCCCAAAGCGGCCCATAACCGTCTCGATGTGAACAAGTTGCAACACCTGGAAAGTGGAACTCCAAAGATGTATATAAGGCTTAAGCAAGTTGGGCTGTTTCCTTTACATGTTATAAACTATGTGTTGTATGATTAAGCGTTATCCTGGTCTTTTGTCTACCTGCTAAACTCTCATGACTATTCAAGACGGTATAACCTCCAGAGATTTGGAGAACTTGGTTGGTTCCTATGATGGCTACACCATTTCCTTTAAGAAGTTAAGTCTCCCAGATGCACATATAGTTGATGGTCTTGAGTTTCCATATGCCTTTGTGTTAGAATCAGATCAATCTTCTGCTGAGTCAAAGATCCCACTGGAAACATTTCTAAACTTTTTTGAAGATTTGGCTAAAGAAGGTCTCATTGATCTGCTTCAAGCTAAACATGGTGCTGTATTGTTTCGTGGTATTGGGTACAACTCTGCTGATGACTTTTCAGCAATTGTGAATACCGTTGAAAAGAATCGTGGTAAAGCTCCGCATGAACAAATTGGATTGGTCGTCAAAAGACATGTCATCAGTGAGGGTGTTTATACTGCAAACGAAGGCCCAAAGGACAAGGTTATCTACCAACACAGTGAATACTCAAGGTTTACCGTGTTTCCATCAAATATCAACTTTTTTTGTCATCTTGCACCACTCAGAGCTGGTGAAACCCCAATTGCATCACAAAGAGAGGTCTTTCTCTTAATTGAAAAGAATCATCCTCAAATCATTCGTGACATCAAATCCAAAGGGATTTATCAAAAGATCCACTACGCTTATGCTGGTACTGTTTTAACAGCAGGTTGGACTGACCCGGATATTTTTGGAAGACATATTACTGCTAACGATATTACCTTGGAACAACAAAAAGCTAAAGCTGAAATCCAAATCAGAAAACTCACCGATGAATTTGAATGGTTGCCAAATGGTGATATTGTTATTGTTCAACGAATTCCAGGCCTTCGTATTCATCCTGTTACAAAGAAGCCTGTTTGGTTTAATGGGTTGATTGGCTCTTCTGGAAGAAAGTTTGACTCAGAACATGTTGAAACTGACAAATATTCTTTTGATACAAAGAAAGACTATGGTCAGACGTATTTTGGAGACGGTTCTCCATTTCCAAGAAAGTATTTAGAGGATATATTTCAAACTGCTGAACAAACACAGTATATCCATCAATGGCAAGAATCAGATATCTTATTTATCGACAACTACCAAGCTTCTCATGGGCGAAATATCGTTGATGATAGAAGAGATATTTTTGTCAGTTTATGGGGAAATAAAACTCCAGTTGAGTTCCCTGCGTTATAAACTCCACCTTAAAGTTTTTTTATTGATTTTTGAATATACAGAGATGTTTAATTTTGATATATAAGTAAATTACCAAACCTATGATATCCTCTGCAGCACACTTTTACATTTTTACAAATACTCATAAGTTTGAAATCGTTCTAATTCATATAAGCGTATCGAAAGTGAAATGATCCAGGTTGTTAATGGATAAACTAGAGTTAGCTTCTGCACTGGACGTGGTGATTTCAGTGTAATTGTCAAGATGTCTAAAAAGTTCAAACCAGATTTCATCATCGGCTGGAGTTAATGAAATGCTCATAGAATTTGATAAAGCAAATGGATCAGTCTTTTGTGTATCAACAGTTTCCAAAAATTTATCAAAATTGGACATCCCAGATCTCTCAAGTAGCAACTGAAAATCTTCCGTAGTAAATAAATTCAACGAATTGGAGGAAGGTAGAAGTTTATAATGATTAAATGCCATGTTTTTCTCATTCATGATACAATCCATGTTGACTGATGACTTCTTATCAAAAATATTATCTTTACTCTTCAACAAGGAAAGAATATATTGTTGTAGTTTGTTTGATCTCCATGAATGGTAATACGTTTCACAGGCACCCATATTAAATCGTTGCACTATAGCTAATTTCTCATAAAATAAGTTTAACAACTCCGTTAGCACCTTCATATTTTGTTGTGAAATATCATAATCAAATGTTAACTCCAAAATTCTGGAAATCATAGTGTTGTAGAACTGGGTGATCTTGTCCAAAATAGGTTGACAATGGGGTAACAATATTAACATCGAACCTTTACCTTTGAAAAGTTTTGCAAAGTTATCATTAGCATCAGCCACATCCTCCTTATTAAATAGTCCTGACATTATCTTGAACAATGGTATGACTTCATTGGAAATATTTAACAAGTTGATAATACTTGTCAAAATATGTTCTTTGTGGCTTGAGTTTGAATCATAATGAAGAAAATTATAAAAACATAATGTGAATTCAAGACAGTGAATATCAAGATAGTGTATTGACTTGTAAACTTTGACAATACTATCTGTTTCTGTCTCAGTAGGAAGTAATAGAATGTCCACCAGTGAAGCACTCAGCCTATTATTTGCCATGTTTATCACTTTTTCAATAACAGGTACCAGTTGAGTTCGAATGAGAGGCGTTGAATGAACATTTGATATGATACTCAACAGTGGTTCTAATTCAGATGTCAAATCAAAAGTTGTCTTAAAATTTTCTAAGATCTGATCTTCCACTGGTGGTTGATTGGTAGTCTTTCTTGGAAGTTTGGTATTATACTCATCTTTTTGAATCAAAAGTTTTGATCCTTTCAAGCAGCTAACATCTTTCAAATTAAACAAAATGGTAAACCATAATTTTCTCCACATGTTCTGAAATTCGCTGTCTTGACTGTGCAATATTGAACAATCTTCCAAGTCGTAGTTTAAGCCAATTGATATAGCCATTTGATATGTCAACCCATTAGAAACTTCAGCATAACCAGCATCATATCCATCGCCTTTCTCAGGTGCATACTTGTGATAAAACTTCATAAACAATATTGCTGTTAATAGTGGCAAAGATCCTCTCTCTAAAAGTGAATATTGATCAATACATAATTGCGACAGTCTGATAAAGTTGATGCCTATATCATGTGAAAGCACCAAAATTTCATCAGTAGTATTCATCTTGGATTTTTGAAATGTCAAATAGGACAAACGCATTATGGTTAAGACAATGGAAATATAGGCCCAATCAAATCTATGATTTACAGATAGTGATATTTTTCCTGTATTTGGATCAAATGATATGATTTTGTTGAGTCTTGGACGTAGAATGTTCTCTGGAAGGATTGGTATGAATGGATAAAGCAAACTGGTGTAAAAATTGGAAACTAAAATATCAAGGATATTATACGAAGGTAAAACTTCTTCAACTTTGGAAATCACAGATGCTTCAACTGTTGGTTTGTTCATAAAATCATTTAACACGGAACCATTTAAACTTTCCAAACTCAAAAGACCTTCATTTTCTAATAAGATGTTTCTGAAGAATGTTTCCTTGTCATTATCCACATGATTTGTTGAAAAGATGATCTGGTTCAGTATTGTTGTTTTGCTTATCTGGTCTGAATTATTGTTGAATAGCATCTTGTTAATCATACTTTTCTTTTGTTTTCTCATCTTTACCAACATAACTCTGAGGAACGGGTCTTTTTGCATCATGGTTTGGAAAGATAGTGGGCCTTGTGATATTAATCTTCCCGCTCGTTTGTAAACAGGTTCATAATTGGTACGTAGTTTGAGTTTTTCATCTTCTTTTTTTTGCTCGTAATCTTTCTGTTGATCGACTGTTGTTGAAGAATTTAATTTACTGTTAATACTGATCGGCACAGTAGCTGACAGTTGGTAAGCTTCCATATCAGAAAGATCGACCTCATCGTAGTGACACTCAAATGATCTTCTTTTGCAGAATGAACACGATGGTCTAGTTCTGTCGCATCTGAGCTTTCTTTTCCTGCAAATTTGACAAGATGCTGTTCTTCTTTTCCTCTTTAGTGCAGGCATTCTTTCAAACTTCAGGTTTCAAACACCAATACTAGGGCCCAACGACTAAATCTCAGACACCAAATGGCAAAGACCTTAGACGTAACACGTTCATAAGCTCTAAATGGCATATTTCCGTCTTTTAAACATACCCATTGTCGAGTTTATATTACTGCGTGGCATATAGACGGAATTAATCCCAATTGGTGCAAGATCCATGCAGCAAAGTTAGACAACTATGTACATCGAAAAGTAGAAAGTTTATAAGCAACTCAAAATGTGGTCCACGGACCACCTGTGAAAGCCACTGTGCTCAGTGCTGGGCCCTGGCCTTTGGATATCGGGCTTAGAAATTAGAACAAGAATTTAGCAGAACAAGATGGCAATCCAGGTCCATGATGGTGACCAAAAGACTGGTTCTTTGGTGGCTCCATATGTTAAAGTTTTCACCGGTGCTAAAACAGCACGACAGAAAATATTGATTCTTTTAGAACTACTTGGTGTGAACTTGAAGTATCATTTCAGACATCTTGATTTGGAGGCTGGTGAACAGAAGGAGGAATGGTATCTCAAGATCAATCCTAATGGCAAGATTCCTGTTTTGTCTGTTGCTGATGAGGAAGGAAAAATAACCAACATCGCTGAAAGTGCCGCTATTTTATTGTACATTTCACAAAACTATGATACTGGTTACAAGTATACATTTCCTCTCAACTCGCTACTATATTGGCAGCAATTGGAGTCTATATTTTTGTTGGCACTGCACTAATTCCAAACCAGAGTGGCTAATTGTACTAGTGGGCATGATTAAAGAGAATATTCAAATATAAGGAATCTAATATTCAGTTTTTTGATATTAAGTATAATATAGAAATTAGAAGATTGTACTCTCTGTTAATGAACAATGCTTTAGGGGAAAATAATACCGGGTTTCTTGTTGGTGAACATTTATCTATAATTGCTGACATATTCTTATTCCCACTGTCGACCACATTAATCGAGATTGATAGGTAACTATGGTATCACACTCTATAAGTAAATTAATGTAATTATCAAAACTGTGGAGTCTGCCATCTGGACGTACCCCATTATATAATTTAGGCCAAAATTGTATTAAAATATGCATGATCACGACGTACATATACCTTAAAACGTATTGCTTGGCTGGGTGTTATAGGCTCTAGACTCAGAGTCGAGTGGCAATATCCACAACAGATCTGAGATCACGGACACTTTCTGAAGAGAGAACAAGTCCGTTAATCGTCTATCTATAATCATTTGGTTTGCCATGAAGCACTCACTATCAAAGAAAGCTTCTAATATCGAGAGTTGAATGCTATAAAGAGACAACTTGCAAGTTTAGAATACAGCTCAACTGCAGTTCTAATCACTTATCAACCATAATGAGCCTTACAAAGAAAAACTCTTCTTTTGTGTGGAAGTTTATTCCTCACTACCGAGATGTCGAGGACGATGCTGGTGATGATGAAGCCGATAGAACTGCTGCTGTTGACTTGAAGTTGTCTGAAAGTGCAAGTAAAAACAACATTGAGGTTTCAATCATCTCGCTTGAAAAATCCGACAGCAGGATCCTGGAATATAGAGACGAAGCAAACCGTCCGTGGTGGAAGTTTTTTGATGAATACGAGTACAGATTCACTAGAAAGCAGAAGCAGTCCAAGAAGTGGTTCAAATGGTTTGATGAAGGCACCTCACCCAAGGAAAAGAAGCTG